>RJWH01009741.1:0-20727 GCA_004363575.1 Solenodon paradoxus
AGCATATGCTAACTGGGGCAGAGTACCAGAGCTTGTGCTCATGGGTATCTGAGTTGTGTGTGGGGGCAGGGGGACAATGGTGAGGGAAGTGTCTAAGCACTGTCAGGTTCAGTGGCTATTAAGGATCCAGGATGGTGTGAGGTCAGAGTGTCTGTCTGTCCGTCCAAGAGGACAGGAGAGAGAGGGTGCCCTAAGAAAGGGCAGGATAATACATGAAGTTCTAGTGGCTGCTTATGTGGGTCTGGAGTCATGGAGGGGCTTAAATGTAGGGAGAGGAGGAGAAGGAAAGAGTGAGAGCAGTATGAAGTCTGGAATATGCTAATGAGCATCAGCATATTATGAAGACTGCGTGCTTGTGTCCATGGGGGACTGGAGCGTATGAAGTTCCAAGGAGTGCTAATGGGAGTGGGTAGAGCTGTGGAGAGGATCTATGTGTGAGCCAACAGGAGTTAGAGCTGTGGAGGAGGTGAAGTGAAGGGAAATAAAGGACCAGCATTTGTGAAGGTCTAGATGTGCTAAAATAGATTAGATCCATGGAGAGCGGAAGACCCGTGTGTGCTAAATAGGGTCAGACATTATAGAACAGGCTGTTTGTGTGTCTCTGAGGAACAGGGCTGAGTAAAGATTCAGGGTGTGCTAGTGGGGAAACACTGAGGTTCAGTTGTGCTTATAGGTGTCAAGGTGAACTGAAGGTCCAGCTTGCACTGATAGGTGGTTGGGAGGGCAGGCTAGTGGGAGGACCAGAATATGTTAATGATGACCAGAGCTGTGGAGGGGTCTTAGTGTGGGCAAAACCAGGTCAGGGGTCTGCAGGTTTCACTTTGTAATGGAATTCAGAGCAGTATGGACAGTCCAGTGAATGCTTATGTGGGTCAGCTGTAGAGGGTCCCCAGTGTCTGTTAATAGGGTCAGAATCATGTAGGGGGAGTAGTGTGTTAGTGGGGGTGGGGGTGAGTACTGTGGGAAAGCCAACAGGGAGTTGAGCCTGGGAGGGGCACAGGAATGTGGTGGTAGGGGCTAACTTAGAAGGGCCCCAGCGTAATGATAAGAGTTCAATGCTCTGTTGGGGCTTTGTATACTATGGAAGTTGGAGATAAGTGGAGAAATTGTAGGTGCTGATAGTTAAAATGCAGTGAGGTCTTCTCAGAGGTCCTGTGTACTGAAGGAAGTAGGACCCTGAGGGTCCAGTGTGTGCTTACAGGTCTGGACAGGATGAGGATTCTCTTCTCAGAGAATTCCTCTGAGCGTGATAACTGTCTTGGTGGCTGGTGTGGTATGAGGTGGTAAGTATCTTTGGGTGTGAGGGTATTCTGAGGATGGATGAGTATTCTTAGGAAGGACCTCTGCCCTTTGGAGTTATGTATCCAGTTTCTTGCTCCCTCTACTATTCCGAAATCTAAAACACTCAGAAAATGGAAATGGCGATATTTAAAAGTTTTGCTGCGTATTAATGTTCAGGTGTCTATGTTTACAGAGGTCCGTCCAAGTCTCCCTTGCTGGGGATGCTGTATGATACACAAATTTTGTACCTCATCTTCCTAAAATCCCCCCAAAACTGAGCTCCGTTGGTTTCGTTAGAGGTCATGGATCCATGGCTCCTGGTTTCCTCCATTCTTTATCTAGTTCTACTTACCATCCCCCCACCCTCAGATACCCCATTCCCTGCCACAACAGGAGGGAAGAACGACTAGGTATCCATGCCATATGGACACAAGACAGTTTGGGAGCTGGCCATGCTTTACCTTCCTCAGCCTCGGGTCCACTGTTCAGCGTGCTGGGTCAGGATACCCTGTTATCATCCTGGGTTCTCTGGACCTTATCCTCTTTACTGAGGTCTTTCTGCTAGACTGTCCTGAACTTCTACCCCTTCTGGGGGTGGTGAAGTCAAGCAGGCAGACCTGGGGTAGGGGAGCTGATGGATAAGCTTGTAACAGGTGACCCACATCTCTCCTCGAATCCAGGCGCAGCCTCATAGTCGACCTCCTATCTAGCTCTACTTCCCTTGGGCCCAGGGCCATCCTCAGCCCTGCTGTGAGTCCAGATGGTTCCTGAGCCAGGTCTTTTCCCCTCTTTGCTGGCCCAGAGCCCAGGAGGAAGCAGAAGGCAGCCAGTCTAAGCTTTTTGGTGGCCCCATTCCTCCAGCAACCCCATCTAGGTCATCTTCCTGCCAATGCCAATATCCCTAGGCCACCTTGTCGGGGGTTTATGAGTAGCAGGGACTCACCAACCTGGAAGAGGTTTGTCTTAGGCCCTAAGCACCCTCTCCCACCCCAATTCCTTAATTTCTGCCATAAGCACTTTTTGAGCATCTACTCTGTGTCAGTCACTATTCCAGGTCCTCAGGATATAGACGTGACCTAAACAGAAATCTACCCTGGCGGAGCTGATCTTCTAGTTATGGCGGTGAGGAGACAGACAGTAAAGAATAAAAAAACCAATAAGTAGATGGTGTCATTTCTGAGGAGGTGATGAGTGCTGGGGAGATGATTGGCAAGGTGAGGGAGCTCAGGATGGTTGAGATTTTAAATTGGATTATTCACGGAAGCTTCTTGAAAAAGGTGATATTTGAGCAATGGCCTGAGGGGTGGGGGTGAGGGAGAGTTATTTTGAAATCTAGGGGAAGGGTGTTCCAGGTACCAGAATAGCCAGTGCAAAGGCCCTGAGGTGGGACTGCTGGGTGTGGTTATTGAGCAATGATCCCCAGGGAGAGGTGAAGCCAGAGAAATAATAAGGGCGAATGGGATAAGACCTTGTAGACCACATTGAGGAGTAGGACATTTATTTAGGGTGATAAGGGAGATATGCTATATTCCCAAGTAGAGAGAATTGAGCTGGCTTGTGAAAATCTGGGTGGGACCGTATGAGTTCTTTCCATTAATCTTGAGGACAGCTGGAGATCCCCTACAGCCTTACCCAGTAGTTGGGTCTGGGTAGGATCCCCCCCATCTAGGGAGACAAATGGGATAGTCCAGTAGTCACCATGGCGATGCTTGCTAGGGGAGGCAGAAGGGTCCTTGTCTCTGTGGGGAGCATTCTACCTTGGCAGTTGGGGGTGCTGTGGGGCTGGTGCCAGCAGAATATGCCATTATATGGGCATGCCTGGAGCCATTTCAGTGGTCCCTCGGCCCTGGGTGAGCCCCTCACTCCATCCATGGCTGGTTCCATCACTGCTGCTGCACCTGAGAATGCCTGCTGTGGGGCCTTTTGCTCCCACAGTGAGGCCGCCCCCTTAGAGGCCAACACTCCACCAGTTGGGCCTTTGCCCTCAGCCAGCCACCCAAGCATCAGTACCCAGGTGGGTTACTTAGGAGCAGGGTCCCTGGGGCTGACTGTAGGTGGGAAGATACAAGGTTTCCAGGAATCCTGAGTGGTTCCTGGGCTCCAGCGTAGTTGGGTGGGCACTGGCAGAAGTTTATGTCATTGTTCCTCACTAGGGTTTTAGGAAGGCCATGGTGGTCAGGCAAATGCTGACAGGGGACCCATTCACATCCATACCATACCCCCCCTTCTCAGGTCGCCATGGATCGGATGAAGAAGATCAAACGGCAGTTGTCAATGACACTCCGAGGGGGCCGAGGTGTGGACAAGACCAATGGTGCCCCTGAACAGATAGGCCTGGATGAGAGTGGCGGTGGCGGCGGCAGTAACCTTGGAGAGGCCCCTACACGTGCTGCCCCTGGGGAATCTCGCTCCGGACGTGGCCCACTCAGCTCTGCACCAGGTCAGTTCACTCTCACCCTAAGACTGGTCCCCAGGTGTTACCTCCCAGCCAAGTTTCTCTTAGACTGTGCTGTTGTCACTTTCCCTTATTTTTTCCTTTCCCCCCGTGTGCTCTCCTCCACCTGCCCTACCCTTCTTGCTCAGTACCCTCTCTGTCTGTCTATGCCCCTTTCTTTGACTTGGTGCTGCCCAGCCTTGGACAGGAAGGGTGCCCTGCCTGATGCAGCTACCCCAGTCCTCCCTCTGTCCTTCTCCTGTACTCTGCAGTGACTCACTCAGGCCTCCTGAGGCTGCCGGCCCCAGGCTTGCCTTCCCAGTGCCTTTGGCTACCTCTGCTGCTGCCTGCCCACTGACTCTGGGCCAGCTCCAGTCTCAGCTTACCCCTGCCCCCATTCAACCTGTCCTAACCTGCTTGGGCCTCCCTCGGCCCTACCGTCCTCTCCCTGAGGAACTACAAGCTGCTCTTGGGGCTGTGTGCACATGTGTGTGGTGGGGAAATGGGTTCACAGGGGAGAGGGTGTCCTGGGGCTCCTGACCCCACCTGGCCTGCCCTCCCCTTCCCTTTTCCCCACTACCAGAGATTGTACACGAGGACTTGAAGATGGGATCTGATGGGGAAAGTGACCAGGCTTCAGCCACATCCTCGGATGAAGTGCAGTCGCCAGTGAGGGTGCGCATGCGCAACCACCCCCCGCGCAAGATCTCCACTGAGGTGCTTAACCTCCTGTCTGGGCAGTGGTGAGACTAGAAGAGAGGGTTGGTCCTGGGGAGGTGGAGCTCATGGTACTGTTTCTCCCCCATTTTGCCTGGTAGGACATCAACAAGCGCTTGTCATTACCAGCTGACATCCGGCTGCCTGAGGGCTACCTTGAGAAGCTGACCCTCAATAGCCCCATCTTCGACAAGCCCCTCAGCCGCCGCCTCCGCCGTGTCAGCCTGGTGAGCATTTTTCTGGTTCTGGCCCCTTCCTCTTCTCCCTCCTACCCCAACCCCTCCTCTGAGCCTACTTCAGTCTGCCTCCCTTTACCCTGTAGTCGGAGATTGGCTTTGGGAAACTGGAGACCTACATCAAGCTGGACAAGCTGGGCGAGGTGAGGAACAGCACAGAGGCCAGTGAGGATGTAGGTCAGTGGGAACTCCTGTAGCCTCGAGCTCCTGTCCTGTCACTCTTTTTCATACTCTAGGGTACCTATGCCACTGTCTACAAAGGCAAAAGCAAGCTCACAGACAACCTTGTGGCACTCAAGGAGATCAGACTGGAACATGAAGAGGGGGCTCCTTGTACCGCCATCCGTGAAGGTATAGACCCCACCCCATGGGCCCCAGACTTCTTGGGCTCTCCCCACAGTGAGAATGGAGACTGGGTGTTCCGGGACTTCCTTCCTGTCTCTGGGCTTCGTAAGAAAGTGCCCATCGCATATTCAGGTAATAATCAGAATAACTAGGAATTGCTCCTACTTGGAGAAGATTCAGGATGCTCGCTTTGGTTCTGAGAGCAATCATGAAAGTGCTCAACAATTTATTGAAAGGACAATTTCTAGTCAGAATACTCCACGGAGTGAATTTGAATTGCGTAGAAATTGAGTGTGCAAACTCAATTCACACGAAGCTGTAGGCTTTTATATTGGGGGTTGGAGAAAGTTCCCTTTCCAGAAACCAAAAGCTGGCTGTGAAAAGCTAGTGTCACATAAGCCTGGAACTACAATCCTGGCTTCTTGCTCCATACTCTCTGAGCCCTAGTTTTCATTTCTGGATGGGGACACACCTTCCTGGCATTGGGTGGGTTAGAGCTGGTGGCTGAGAGCCACCACTCCAGACTGCCTAGGGCAAGGAGGAAACCCTGAGCTTGTTGGTGTCTGGTCCTCATCTTCACTTCTATCCTGAGAGTGAGGTCCTGACTCTTTCCCCCATCCCACCACCGTGCTTTCTGCAGTGTCCCTGCTCAAGGACCTCAAACATGCCAACATCGTCACCCTACATGACATCATCCACACAGAGAAGTCCCTCACCCTTGTCTTTGAGTACCTGGTAAGGTTGGGTGGCGCTGGGTTCCGGGGGCGCTGTTGGGGAGATAGCTAGGAGCCATACATGTGACACACTTTCCTTGATGACCTCGTCTCTCCTCAGGACAAGGACCTAAAGCAGTACCTGGATGACTGTGGGAACGTCATCAACATGCACAACGTGAAAGTGGGTATGGGGCAGAAAGCGGGGGGACGGGGGAGCCCAAACATACCCACTCTCCATATCTCTCAGAAATGACTCTTGCTTATTTGGCTTTTTTGCTGGGAGCCCTTAGAGGGCATTGGGACCCTTTCCTCTCGTGTGTGACAAGGCTCTGGGTTCGGTGTCTGGGAAGGGGAGCACCGCCTGCTTGGGGCGGGCTGCTAGATACTCTTTGACATCTGCCTGCTATTCCTGGGTCCTTAGCTGTTCCTGTTCCAGCTGCTCCGTGGCCTGGCCTACTGCCACCGGCAGAAGGTGCTACACAGAGACCTCAAACCCCAGAACCTGCTCATCAATGAGAGAGGAGAGCTCAAGCTGGCTGACTTCGGTATCCCAGCCTCCCCCTTCTTCTCAGTGCTCTGCTGGCCTTGCTCTCCCAGCCTCCCCCTTCCCAGTGACCACATAGCCTCAGTCCCCTTCAGCCTCTCCAAGCTTTGCTTAGAACACCCTCCGTCGCAACTGCACTCTCCCCCAGACTGCCCAGGACCTCCTCAATTACAGATGTCCCTTCTCTCCACCTACCAGGCCTGGCCCGGGCCAAGTCGATTCCAACGAAGACCTACTCCAACGAGGTAGTGACACTGTGGTACCGGCCCCCCGACATTCTACTTGGGTCCACAGACTACTCCACCCAGATTGATATGTGGTGAGGACAAGTGGAAGTGTGGCAGGGGCCACGTTGGTCAAGCGAGGGTGGCGTGGTTACAACAGTCAGCCACCTGACTGACTCACTATTCACTGTGCCCGCATTACCCAGGGGTGTGGGTTGCATCTTCTATGAGATGGCTACGGGCCGGCCCCTCTTCCCAGGCTCTACAGTGGAGGAACAGCTGCACTTCATCTTCCGCATCTTGGGTGAGGAGGCACAAGCCCTGGGAGCTATGAAGATAAGCAGGGGGTCCCTGTGAGATGCTTAGGGTAACTCCTCTCCCCTACCAGGCACTCCAACTGAGGAGACATGGCCGGGCATCCTGTCCAACGAAGAGTTTAAGACATACAACTACCCCAAGTACCGAGCCGAGGCCCTTTTGAACCATGCACCCCGGTGAGGCAGGTGGATGGGTTGGGTGTTGGGGCCCAGAATACCCAAACTCAATTTAAATTTTTATATCTGTCCTTGTAGACTTGACACTGATGGGGCTGACCTCCTCACCAAGCTGCTGCAGGTGAGACCACCTTCCTGGGCCAGCCTTGGGAGCTAGGGGATTCCAGATGTGGGAAAACAGGGAGCTCCAGGGTGGGATCTGGGGTGGGGAGGATGAGAGGCCTACTTGTTGAGGGTGTCAATATCCCCCTCCCCAACATAAACACCCAGTTTGAAGGTCGCAATCGGATCTCCGCCGAGGACGCCATGAAACATCCATTCTTCCTCAGTCTGGGGGAGCGGATACACAAACTTCCTGACAGTGAGTGCAGCTGGGGAATGGACGGCTGGTGGGGGCTATGGGGCACAGGACTGCTGTGGACAACTGGGCAGTCTGTGGAGAGCTCTAGCTACGCCACCTCTACGGCGATAAGCCCTTGTGATATGTTAGGTCTATATACATACACACACACACACACACACACACACACACACACACACGAGAGATTTCAATTCATTTTACTTTTCATGGAATTTTTCAAACATACATAAAAAAAAATACAACATCATTTTAACTTTTTTAGAGTAAAATATACTGAGAAATGTGCAGATCATAAGTATATAGCACAGTGCATTTTCACAAAACTAAACACCCGTGTAACTGACATACAGGTCAAGAAACAGGATATGCGAAGCTTACCACCAAATGCCCGCTTGTCTCCTTCAGTTCCTCCTGGTCCTCACCTCAAGGGTTACCACTAGTTGACTTCTAACAACAAAAGAAAAGTTTTCTGTTGTACTCTACAGAAATGGAATCACACGGGGTTTTCTCTTTTTATATCTGGCTCTTTTTAAAACTTTTTAATTTGGATTTAAAAGTGAGCTATATTTATATGTTAGACTAAATAGTATGAGTGTTCAGGTGCTCCAACGGGTCATCTGCTTGTGGCCAGTCTGATCTTATCTATCTTTCAGGTTATTTTGAATCAAATCCCAGACATACCATTCATCTAGAAATAATTTCAGCATGTATCTGAAATATCTTTAAACATAATCTGAATGTCATCATACCTAAAAAAAAAAATCTAACTGGTGCACTTCCTGTTTCCCCTGGTTTAATCTAAATCAAATCCCAAATACCGTTCATCAACTAGATTTAACAGTTGGTAACTGCAATACTATTATCACACTTGACAAAATAATTATTTCCTGACATGCCCTCTACCTCCAGCCAAGCTCAGTCTACATACCTCTCAAGGTCCGCATTGGGAACAACCAAGATGAACAAAATTAAAAAAAAAAAAATGTTTCTTCCTGCCTGCCTGCCTGCCTGCTTACTACTAGCCTTCATTCCTGCCTGCACCTTTGCTTAAAAAAATAATAACAATTTCCTGTAATAGTTCATATTCCCTTTTCCCTGGCTGTAGGTAATTTGTATGTGGAATTATTTGACAGTCAAGCCTTTCAAAGAAAAGGCAACTTTTTCTAATTCCCTCAATGAGTCCATATGGGAAGTGGCCCTAGAGGACCCATGTGCCATTCTTCATTTCTGTTTCCTCCACTCACAGCTACTTCCATATTTGCACTAAAGGAGATCCAACTACAAAAGGAGGCCAGCCTTCGGTCTTCCTCGATGCCTGACTCAGGTAGGTGTGGTCTCTGCCCTCTTCCCTGCCCTCTCCATTTACCTGCTTGCCTACCAACAGCCATCTGCTCTGCTTTCCCCTGCAGGCAGGCCAGCTTTCCGTGTGGTGGACACCGAGTTCTAAGCCACAGACCAAGGCCCCAGCAGGCAGCGGCTGGAGGGATGCCACACCCCTCACAGGGCAGCCCCCAACTGCATCCTCCCTGCTTGCTGCCTGTCTGCCTGCCTGATTCATGCTAGCCTGCCCACTTGTTCCCTGCTGCCTGTTTCAACACCCGACCATTGGCCTGTCAACCCACCCACTACCCTTATGCTGGGTGCTAACAAAGCTCTCATCGCTCCTCGCCTGGTCTGTCTGTCTCTCTCTCTCTGTTTTGGTAGTTGCCGGCGAACAGCATGGCCGTGCCAGCCTCCCACACTGAGGCCAGGCCTATATCCCTCCTCATCACACCCTCTCCCCGGACCACTACCCCACGGCCAGCGGGGGGTCCGGAGCGAGCCCAGGCTGGGGAATTTCGGCTCAGACAAGACGTGGAGATACCTTGGGTCTGAGACTTCCCCTGCCTGCTTTCCTGCCTGTCCCACCTGCCTCATGTTGTATGGGCCTTTTGTTGTTGTTTGTTTGTTTCATTCATTGTTGTTTTTTAATTATTTTAAATGAGGTTTTCATTTTTAAAATGCAATATCTCTGTATACGGACTGGTGGGCCCCACCCCTGGTGTGTGGCCCTCCCACAGTATTTTGTGCAATGAGGCCCCGCTCCCAGCCTTTCCAAGGTGGGGACACAGCCCCTATTCAGAACCCTACCGTCACCAGACCCTGGGGTTGGCTAAGGGAAAGCATGCCTCAGCCACTAGCCTTCCTACCCCTGCCTGCCATCCCCAGCCACAGGGGGACCTGGGAACTACTGGAGACTCGGAGATGATGAGGTGGGGCCCCCCACTCTTTCCCTCCTGTAGTCCCATAGCTAGGGCCTCCTTCCTTCTCAGGGTCTCCCTAGCCCGGCCCTCCCACCCCCACCCTACTCGGTGCTGTTGAATAGGGGCCCTGCCAAGAACTGACCAACTCAGCAAGGAGCCAGAATGTTTTTGTTCACAAGCAGAGATGGGCATGTGGGAGGTTGTGTCCAGGTGTTACCCACCTAACCCCTGGGGAGGGTGAGGCAGGGCAGGCACAGTCTCTGGGTCTGTCCCAGATGGGTGGTTACCTCCCTTTCCTCCACTCTGAATCCTGCGAGGGCCCTGAAATCGGGTGGGAGGGCAGGGGCGGGGGCCCTCCTAGTGAGGTTTGGGGTATTGGATTCCTGAATGCACCATAATCGCTGTATGAAATATTAAAAAGTCTAAAGTAAAAACTTGATTGCAAATCCCTGCAGGGGTGGGTGAGGACTTGGCCCACTGGGGTACTCACTGGGACCTGGGAGAATTCTTACCTGGCTCCCATCTAGGAGAGCGCTGGAAGTAGCTGGGGAAACGACTGAAAAAGTCATCTGAGTGGCTGGCACATGCAATAGTAACACATTCAGTCAAAGCAGGTAGGGCAGGCCAAAGAGAGGATGGGCTAAGAATCAAGCAGAGAGGAGTTAGATTTACTTGAGAATATGAGGAGGCCAGAGAGAAGTAGAAACAGGTGGACCTAGAGAGACCATTTGAAAGACATGGAAAGCCCAGTAAAACCAGGGGGTGTGATGAGAAGCCCAGAATGACCACAACATGTCTGGAACACCATGAGAAGTGCCAGCTGCAGGGACAATAAAAGGTTAAACTTGAGACCAGGACCACTAAGTAGGGGAATCCTTTAACATGTGGACCAAATTCAGGAATGGTGCCATTGATGGAACTGGAAGTTTGGATTATTGGTATGTAAGAAGCACTGTGAAACCATGAGCGTGAGTGAGATGCCCCTGGAAAGGAGGCAATTGTTTGTGAGAGACCAGAGGTCAAATGGTACAGTCTTAGATTTGGCCTCAGGTGTAAGTAAAGACTAGGTTTCGATTTCCTTTCTCATGGGTGCTTTAGCCTCTGTTCTACCTTCTCATTTCCAGGCAGGGCCAGGCAAATGCTGTAGGTGATCCGGCTGGGCTTAGAGAGCAGTTGTCTGCCCCGTGCCCAACATAGTTTGGGTGGCAACATGGGGAAACCCTGGTGAAAAGGCTGTTTCTTCCCTTTTCTCCCTCAGTTTATGCAACTGAGTATCCCTCATCTGTGCCATGACTGGGCTGGAGGCTAAAATCAGTAATCAGAGTCCCTGCCCTGCAGATGTTAACAGAAAATAGAGGCAAATTATAAGATTTTGTGTGGGGGGGTGGGGTGGGGTGGTATTCTGAATACTCCAGGCCCAGGAACTTAAATGTTCATGGGCCTAAAGATGTGAAAATGTGTGTTCTTGCCTGTGAAACTAGGTGGCAATAGTGATGAAAGTCATTGAAAAGGGTCCAGAATTGTGATCCTGTCTTGAATTTGTGGAATGGTTGGGTAGGGACAGCCAATAGGCAGGAAGGTACAGGGAGGCAGAGGGAAATATTTAAGTTACCATGGCCTAGTATAATGGTTCTCAGCTGGAGAAACTCCCTCTCACCCCCAGGAAACATTAGGCAATGTCTGGAGACTTATTTTTGCTTGTCCCAACTGGGGGAGGGGGTGGTACTACTGGTATCTAGTTGAGGCCAAGGATGCAGCTAAAATGTCCTACAGTGCTTTTCACCAAAGAGAAATGCCAACAGTGCCTAGATTGAGAAACCCTGACCTAGTGCAATGGTTCTCAAACTTTTGATCTCAGGATTCCTTTATGTTTTTGGGTTGGTTCTTTTTTCACTTAGGAAAGGTGCAGGCAGGAATGAAGATGAGTAGACAGGCAGGAAGAGAGGAATAAGAAAGAAGAACTTCTTTTTATTTAGTTGTTCATCTTGGTAGTTCCCAGATGGTGAACCCAGGTCCTTGGGGTGAATGTGGATCAAGCACCCAAGGGCTGAACCAGCAGGACATACCTCCCTTTTTGTTCTTAAAAACTGAGGACATTCAAAGAGCTTTTGCCTAGTCATGTAGCCCCTGGAAAGTTCCATTACACATGCAAGAGACAATGAAAAAGTACTGTTTTGACTTTGAAGCCCCTTAAGAGGGTCTACTGAACTGGTAGAAAGTCTTAGGACCAGTTTGAGAATCTGCCCTGGTGTGTAAGGTCGTAATTCTGGAACCAGAATTCTTAAGTTGGAACCACAGATCATCCAATTAGCTGGGGCAAAGTGAGATAAAATTGCTGGTAGTCAGTCTGCCCCGTTGTTCACAGGCAGCCAGCAATGTCTGCTGCCTAAGGCTACTGTACTGCAATAAAACACTTAAACGGCCCATTATTAGTTATTGGTGTAACTCCAACAAGTACAAGGCCTGGGGCCGACTTTTTTTTTTTTTTTTTTTTTTTTTGTGAGAATAAATCTAATTTAGGTAGGGAAGCAGCGCGCAGGCTTGAGTGGCACTCAGGAGTCTGGATTTGGTGACCTCTTTTGTATTGGGTTTTGATGGATGCGAAGGGCATTCTGGTGCGGCTAACAAAAACGCCACTCTCAGAGTAAGGAGAGACCCAGGAGACCGGGAACTTTTTGTGTCCCTAAGCACTGCCCAATGTGTCCTCGTTCACCTCGGGGATCTCTACCCTGACTCAACAAGGCGTTAGACTCCCACTAGGAACCTTTGTCTTGGTTCCCAACTGGAGGTTTTAATCCTGCCCATTACCAGAGATGACTGCACAAGGCCTGGTGCCCACCTAGCCCTCCAGCACGGCGTGGGGGCGTCCATTTCCAAGATGGCAGTCGGATCCCGGCTGTCTGGGGGGGCTGTACTTCCGTTTCCGGGGCCAAAACCCGGAAGTTGCAGTTGAGGGGCCCCCTTCCAATCTCCAGCGGCGGTGACTGAAAGGAGGGCGACTAGCGATGGCGGCGGTCGCAACGAATCCCACAGCACCTGCGGCCGCGGCCGAAGACCAGGAGCCACAGAACGAATCAGTGCCAGACCCGGAGAGCCAGTGGCGCCAAATCGAAAACAGCGAGAGTGGGCGACACCGTTCACTGCGGGCCGGCGAAAGCTGGTGAGGCTGCGAGTGGAGCCTCGGCTGCGGGGACGGTGGGGGCGTATGCAACTGCGCGGCGCGGCACACCCGCATTCCCCAGCACTGCCGTGGAGGCGAAGAAATGACCTGTGGGGGCGTGGCCTGCGGGAGGAGGGGCCTGGGAGTGGATCTCCTCGTCTGGGAAAGAGGCGGGATCTGTGGTGGAGCCTGACGCCTGAGAACGAGTGGGGCGTTCGTAGTGGAGAGGTAGCGGGCGGGACCCGAAGAGAAATGGCTGTGGGGGTGGGGGTGGGGCTGCGCCAGTGTAGTGGAATTCCGAAACTGGGAAGGAAGCGGTCTCCGTAACGAAGGCCGGGGGCGTGGTCTGCGTAATGTAGCTTCTAGGGGCAGGCCGCCTGCGCTTGCTCCGCAGCGCCTGAGAACTCTGCGAGGCTGGTGACGTCAAGCAGCGAAACGGAATCCTGGCGGGAGCCAAAAGGCTGTGGGCGGTGGGGCGGGCGTCGGAGCCTGCGTGGTGAAAGAAGCTGGCGCCTGGGAACGAGGCTTGTGACGCAGCCGGGTGGGTGTGTCTTGAGGCCCGGGGAAAGACTGCAGTGGGGAGGTGGTGCCTGTGAAGCAGAAAATGGCGCCTGCGGTTGAGCAAACTTTGTGACGCGGCGAGGTTTTTGCCTCTGGCGGAGGCCTTCTTCCCGGGACGGGAGGCAGTGCAGGTGATTGGCACGGGAGGGGCCTTCGATGTTACGTTTGTCTTCTGTTTTAGTACTGTTTTTGTTTTTGTAATCAGGAAAACAATGGCTTTTTTTTAAATGTCAATGCGTATATCTTGAAAAATCCGCTTGTTTTACTGATTTCCTTGCTAACCAGTGATTGAAATGTACTGTTTCTGGGTTCATTTTATTTCTCGCCGAGTTGCATCTCATTTCTTAAATTGTGAAATACTTTAAGAATTTTAAAAGATTTTTTAAAACGTTTACGTAGCTCAGATTGATGGACATTCTATAAAAATAAATGGCCCGTGCTCTTCTAAATGTCAAGGTCGTGAAAGACAAAGGATGAAGAAGTGTTCCAGAGTGAAGGGATTAATGGGATCTAACGAATCTTGATAACTAATTGCAACGTGTGATCCTGGATTGGATCCCGGAGCAGAAAAAATAAATTATTTAAAAATCGGGGTTTATTTCTCATACAAGTTCTCTCTTTTACTGTAAGAGATATTGGGGAAATTGGTTAAATTTGACGAAGGTCTGCAGATTAGAAGGCGCTGCTAATTTCTTGCTTTTATCAATTGTACTGTGGTTATGAAAGAGAGTATCTTTGTTTTAAGGAACTACGTACTGAAAGATTTAGGGGTAAAGAACCATCGCGTAAGCAAATGAATGAAAAAATAGCGTATGTGAAAATGTATATTTAAAGACAGTAATGCTCAAGCAAATGGGTAAAACGTTACATTTGGCGAGTCTGGGTGAAGGGCAAACGGGAATTCCTTGTATTGTGTTTGCAATTTTTCCTGAGTCTATTTCAAACTAACAATATAAAGAATAGTAAGACAAAATTTTGTGAATTCATCACTCGGATTAGGATCCATATCTTTACCGTAAGAAATCCTGTGCTTCTCCTAAATGAAAATACTCCTCCCTGCGCCACTGGAAACAATTAACGTTTTTCTACCATTGTATGCATTCCTAAATAGTATTTGTGGTCTAAGCTTTTCTTTCATAGAGGAGATATATGAAATCATACTGTATGCCCTTCCCATTGCATCAGGTGGTATTTGGTATCCACATGACGTCACTGGTGACGTTTGCCTTGTTTTAGATGACATCTACCAGGTTTCTCCACTGTAAAGGTACTGTTTTCCTCTTTTCATACACAGCAAATCTTTTTAAAACACAGTTTGTGTCCATCTGTTCCTCAAAACGTTTTAACAGCTTTCCTTCTCATTCAGTGTAAATGCTAAAATTCTTAAAGTGATTTGCCAAGGCTTCACGCTTTAGGAGGCTGGTCAGGGGCTCTGATTCCTTCTTGAATCTCTTCTCTGATTACCTTCCCCCTTGCGCTCTATCCAGCCATATTGAGCCCGTGCTGTTCCTGACACCTCAAGCATGCCTCTCAGGGCCTTTACCAATAAGGTTTGCTTAATTTACAAACTTACTTAATAACTGTACTAATACACATTCTTATAACTGAAGAGACAAACTGAGATTCCCCAAGTCTGGAATATGAAACCAAGGTTTTTTTTATAGCCCTCTTGGAGGTTTTCAGAAAGGCTTGGGGGCTTCGGTTCCTCCACCATCCTACCTTTACAACCTAATCCTGATGATACCCTTAAAATTACCCCTCCCCAATGGGTTTCCTTTGGGATGTTGAAAGTGTTTTGGAACTAGATAGAGGTTATGGTTGCATGATTTTGAATACTAAATGCACTGAATTGTTCACTTTAGAATTTTATGTTAATGTGAAGTATGTTCTGTCAAAAAAGTATTATGCCATCAATGTTGGTTCAGTATTGAAACCAGTTTATCTCTGCTGCTGTGGGTAATATGAAGCATTTTTTGCTTAACTCCTTTTAAACACTGATCTATTTAAATGTAAGAGCAAAGCATCTCAGTGGTTCTTTAGTGTGCCATCATCCGTTTTATAGAGGTTTGCTGCAGGAGATTTGTGTTTATAAAGTATTTTGAAGTCCTGTATCTAATATGAATATTTGCACCTTCTCTCTTTTGTCAGCTAGTAGATCTTGACCAGGACAGTTAGTGTGACCATCTGAACCTATTTAATTTCTGGGAGAAGCTTATCTTTTAAGAGTAAATTCAAATCTATGGTAGTACAGCCTTGGCAAATTTTCGTTTTTCTTTTTGAGAGTGAACCATTCTACCAACACAGTTAAATTAGGTATATTGGGAAGGAATCTCTAAATGGTCTGTGCAGAGTGTGGGTAGTTTCCTGAGTCTGAGGTAAACAAGCGTGGGATTCTCTTTGTTCAGATGAAGAAAGTGTTTTAGCAGTGAATCGCATTATGTGAAGAGAAAGCAACTCACTTTGAGGGTTTTCTTGTCTGCGAAGTCTGCAGCAGCAGGGGAACCGTTAAGTAATGAGCTAAAATCAACTGAAATGTTCATTAGTTCGGTTGGCGATTGCTGCTGTAGCGCTTTGAGGAGGAATATATTCGCTTTGGCCACTGGATTTGAGGAGAGACTGGCAGTTCCCTTGTAATTGAGTGCCGTTCAGACGTCATGAACCACAGGGGAAGAAAGGTTTGTGAGGGGGGAATTGGTAGACAGACTATCATTTCTTTGTGTCTTGAATATGAGTAAACTTTTAATTTGAAAAGCATGCAATTATTGAAAGATATTTATGTTAGCATATCTAATTATAACTAACTATAATCTAGGAAGATAAACTGAATTGTCATTTTTTAAATATTAAGTTTGAAAAATGAAAGCACTTTTTATAAAAATTTTTGTTAATTAAAATTTGGAGAATTTTAGATAAACCTAATTATTCCTGTTGTCATATTTTTTCTTTCTAGTTTTATTGAGAAATAATTGACATGTTTCTATGTAAGTTTGAGGCATACAGCATGATTGTTTGATTTACATCTATTGTGCAATGATTACCTCAGTGGGTTGTTAACATCCATATTATGTAGATGCAATAAAAACATTTTTAAAGGAAAAATGTTTTGTAATATTTTTATAGGACAGAGCAAATCTGTGTTATCTCCAAGACATAGTATAGGCATAAAATAACATTTTTTTAAATAGCATTTTCACAGTGTTGTTATTCTTAATTTGGGGCTTGAATTTGGGAAAGACAAAATCAAGAATAGTTATTAGAAGAGATAATATATGTTGAAATAAAGACAAGAGTATAGTCAGTTTGTAAAAACTGATAAAGCTTGCAAAGACCTTAACTTTTTTTAAAGAAAGGAATGTCTTTAATAATGAATTGATATTTTAAAAAATGAGTAAAGAGGGTATCAAAAAACACCAAGAATTAGCCATTTGGTGACAAAAAAGAAACTTTCAATCTGGGCATCTGTTAATCTCGTTTTACAGAAAATGGTCCATATTCTAATTTTCTTCCTTTGGTACATTATTCGTATAACAATTTACAATGTATGTTTTATTACCTTTACCATCTGAAAAAAACTGACACCTTTAATAACCGAGTAGGAAATCATATCTCTTAACTTGCATCCATATTTCTGTTTTTTGTTATTGTGCCTATTATAATTAACCATTATGTAAATTATTATCTTTTCCAAAAGAATCAATTTTTTTTTCCATACCAAGAGAAAACTACAAAACAGAAAATGCTGTTTAGTAACGTTTTTCTATATGCACATATTTCATACCATTTGAACAAATTTGAAGATGCATAAAATAAGCATAAATGTCTTTAACAGGATTGGTTGTATTTCTATAACAAGAAATTAGGAAGTTAAGATCGAAAAGATGCCATTTGGAATATCATCCAATAAATAGAATACCTAGGCGTATATATAACGATATGTGTACTTTTTGTTCAGTGATAACTCTGTCACGACTGCCACCTGCGTCAACAGATTGTGCGACATCCTGATTTCAGAGATGTTTAATGTTTTTAGGTGTCTGAATTGAAGAAAAACGGTGGTAATAATTTGTGAAAATTTGTGTACAAATGCAGTTTTCTTCGAAGCTTTTACAAATTCAGCTTGTAGCAGGATCTGGAGGTGTTGCTTACTTCTTAAAAGAGTGATTTTAATGTTAATTTTCCTTTAAAATCTGTTGAGAAAATTGAGCAGTACCTCCTTTTGCGTTAAAGAGGTCCCATTTTAACTACAAATTAGCTTTACTGACCAAATTAACCTCACAGACTGTCAGTGAAGACAAAGTCATCAAGGAGGATGAAGTGTGTGTGGAGGGCGGGGTCTTAAAGATGAGTGACAGGGGAAGGGGTGTGTCCCTGCATGAGTGATGTGGCAGGGTCTGGGTCTGTGCAGCCCAAAAAACTCGGAAACGTTTTCCTGTGCAACTGACTTGTGACTATTTCAAGGTTTTTTTCTCTTCCCATCCTTCCACCTCCCTGATCCTTCTATAAACAAAGGAAAGTTATCATTTTAAAGAATCCCATTTGTAGGGTTAAATTGCTGGACAACTAACCAATATGTTATATATTTACATCAGTTTCGTAATTTTTAAAAAATTGTTCAATCGAGGCTGTTAAATAGTTGGGATAGCCTTTAATGTGTCAGAATGCCGTAGAGCAGGTCTGTGTGTGAGTGGCTGGGGATTGTGTGTCTTTACAGGCGCTTTTATGTCTAACCCTGGGTTCTGAACTATAACAGGTACCATTCATTTAGGACTTAGTGTGTACCCAAGTAGTTTTCAGACTTGAGAGCTTCTCATGACATTTCACAAGGGCAGATTTCAACAGTCTGAACTATCCTAGTAGTACATGGAAGAGAGCTGGCTTACCTGTTCCCTTAAAATAGTTAAGATGGTAAAATTTCTATCATGTGTCTCTAGCACAATTACCATACACTCAGAAATTTATTGTAAAACCAAAATAAATCTTAAATACAAAAAGATGAAAAATGACGCTATGCACTCTTTGAAGAAAAACTTTACAATTCTTTAAGCATTTTTAATTCTTTGCGATTTCGGAGATTTTCCAAATTTATCCATCCCTTAGCTGAAGATTTTTGTCTGTGTTTTTATATCTTTTGCAAACATTGCACACTTCACAAAACTAAAGCTTTATAACATTAGCTACAAATAACAGATGGTTTGAGCCTGAATCAGCTGTCACCCCACGGACTGATAGAAGTGAATTATTATACGATGATAAACCTTGTTTCTGGACACTAAAGATGGGGGGGCGGGGTTTGGCCACTATTGAGCACATTTTGTTTTAATCAAATCTCTTTTGGTACCCTAAGAAGTTAGATAATCTATCCAAATCTGAGTTTAACTTCATTTTGCTTCTAATTTCTTTTTCACACGTTGCTGAAGCTTTTTTTTCACATGTTGAGTCTGGGGTGGTGGGGGGGGATTTCTTTTTTTTATTGAGCTGTAATGTAAAATATTGTATTTTTTAGGCATATTCACAGTTTATCATTTGACTTATACATTGATGCTTTTAGTCTAATAACCAAGGGAAGTGTTAACCACTGACCCCCAGATAACCACTTGGCACCCTCTTAACCTGTCTGGTCCAGGTTCCTTCTGGAGAAGCACTGGTACAAACAGTGGGAAGTGTACGTGCAGGGAGGAGACCAAGACTCCATAACTTTACCCACCTGTGTCAACAATGCTGTGCTCTTTGAAGGTACTAGGCTCAGCCTCTCTCTATCAGCCTCACCCTAGAGATCATGACCTCTCTGTCCCTGATAAGCCCCTTCTAAGTGCTAGGTCATCGGCGAGATGACCAGAGTGACTCATTACTTTCCTTCGCTTGGTATTACTCTGCTACCTCCCCTGACCACCGTCTTCCCACAGATCAGGTAAGCTGGGACCTCAAGAAGGGCCTGGTGGAAGATGAGGACTATGTGCTGCTCCCTGCGACTGCTTGGCATTACCTGGTGAGCTGGTATGGCCTAGAGCATGGCCAGCCGCCCATTGAACGCAAGGTATAATGGAAGGGTTGGGTGTTCTGGGGGTAGAGTCTGTGTATGGGGGCTGGGGAAGGAGGGAGACCTTGTAGGCCAGGATGAGTCCCCACCTGTTGTACATGTGTTCCCGTGTATGCTGTGTCCACACTTGGTATCTTGCTGTATCCCCTGTGTGTGTTCCCCTTACAGACCCTTGTATACGTGTTTATGCCATGTGTGTGTGCTTCTCTGATCTCAAGTCATTGTGCCTGTGTCTGTGTATATGCTGTGTGGGTACACCTGTGTGTGTACCCTTCAACCCTTCCAGGTCATTGAGCTGCTTGGCATTCGAAAGGTCGAAGTGTACCTAGTAGAACTGCTGCTTGTCCGGCACAGTGATATGGACACATGTCACACTGCTCAATTCAGCCACACAGATTCTGTTGGTAAGTCTCTAAGGGTCATGGAATGAGTTCATGTTCCTAGTTGCAGGTCGCAGCTTGGTAACCTAAGAATGCATGGAGTCAGGCTGTGACAAACTTAGAGGCATTGTTTAAGTTGGACAGAGGTCCTGACAGGGTCCCTAGAGTCCTGAGGGCATGTGAACTTCAGTCCAGTGTGTTAGATGTTGTGGCGGAGGGTATTTGCTGGGGTTTTCAAGTCCTGAGTGCGAATCAGTCATTTGGAGATTGATCAGGGACACAAGGTCTTAACTAAATGTGTCATTGACATCCGTGGGGAGGTGTCTGGTCTGATGCCAACATGGATCAAACATTCAGCGTCCCAGGAAGGCCTTGAAATGTACTCCATCTCTCTTCACAGACGTCGTATTGCGCAGAGCTCAAGAAGAGTTTCTGGTGAGCCCCCAGGAAGTTACACGACTGTGGGTCAAGGGCAAGGAGGATTCTTTTAAGACGTTGTGCAACACACGTATCACAGTGTTTGACGCTGCCCTCCACACTGGGCAGGTAAGGCTGAGGTGGGCTTTTCTGCTTATGGGCAGTGCTCAGGGTAGGGGAAGTGAGGGCACAGTACCCAGAGGTCCTCCATAAATGTCTTTCCTCCTTTTCTTTTTCTTCCTTCAACCCAGCTGGTCATCATGGAGACACGAAACAAGGATGGCACTTGGCCCAGTGCACAGCAGCACACCGTGTAAGCCCTTGGGGTGTCTGGTCCAGAGGAGGGTCCCCTGGTGGACGTAAAGACTGAGTCCATGAACACGGTTCACCAGCATGTGGTAGGCCCGTTGCTGGTAAGACTTTCTCATCCATCCCAGGAACAGTGCATCGGAGAAGGACGAGAACTTCCAGGGCCAGCCAGGCATCTGTGGTCTCACTAATCTGGGCAACACTTGCTTCATGAATTCGGCCCTGCAGGTTGGACCATTAGGACCATATCTGGCACTGCCACAGGGAT
>RJWH01009742.1:0-20719 GCA_004363575.1 Solenodon paradoxus
CCATCGAATGCTTTTTGCTCCTTAGTTGTAGATTAGCTGACTGTATGTGAGTGGGTCAGTTTCAGTGATTCACTTCTATTTCACTTATCTGTGCCTCTGTTATTATTCCAGTGCCATACCGTTTTGATAGCTACAGCTTTGTAATATAGTTCAAAGCCTGGAAATGTAATACTTCAGAGACTTTCTTTTTTCTAATGATTGACTTGGCTCTCAGGGTCTTTCGTTGTTCCAAACAAATTTTAAGCCTTTTTTTGGTCTATTTCCTGGAAATAAGCCTGTGGAATTTTAATGGGGATTTCATTAAACCTATATATTACTAGATGGTCATTTCCTCTATTTCTTTTAAGAAGAACTTGCAGTTTTCATTGTGTGGGTCTTTACTTCCTTTATTATGTATTTCCCAGGTTTTTCATTAGTTTGACTTCTATTTTAAATGATGCGATTTCCGTGATTTTGTTTCTTCTAGTGTGCTGTTTGTATGTAAAAATGTCAGATTTTTATGTATTGATTTTGTTGCCTGCCACTTTACTGTATTCATTGATGAGTTCTAGAAGTTTTTTGATAATGTTTTTAGGATTTTCAATATATATATATATATATATATATATATATATATATAATCATGCCATCTGCAAATAGTGGGCGTTTTACTTCCTCCTTTCCAGTTTGGATTCCTTTTATTTTCTTTTCTTGCCTAATGCTCTGGCTAGGACCTTCAGTACAATATTAAATAGCAGTGGTGAAGTGGACAACCTTGCCTTGTTCCTGACCTAAGAGGAAATGTTTTCAATTTTTTGCCATTGACTATGATGTTGGCTGTGGGTTTTTCATATATGGCCTTTATTGTGTTGAGGTATCAAACTTCTACTTCTATTTTACGGATTTTTTTTTTTATCATAAATGTGTTTTGTCAAAAGCTTTCTCTGCATCTATTAATATGATCATGTGGTTTTTCTCTTTGTTCTTGTTGATATGATGTATGACATTAATAGGTTTACGTATGGTGAACCATCTTTGCATCCCTGGGATGAATCCCACTTGGTCACAATGGAGAACCTTTTTCATGCATTGTTGAATTTGGTTTGCTAATATTTTGTTGAGAATTTTTGCATCTATGTTCATTGGAAATACTGGTCTGTAATTTTCTTTCTTGGTGACCTTTTTCTTTCTGTCACCTTTGGTATCAGTGTAATGTTAACCTCATAAAAAATATTTGGGAGCATTCCCTGTTCTTCAATATTTTGGAAGAACTTGAGAAGACTAGGTGCTAATTCTTCTCTAAAGTTTTGGTGGAACTCATTGGAGTAGCCATCTGGTCCTGGGCTTTTATTTTGGGACAGGTCCTTAACTACTTCTTCAGTTTCTTTGCTTGTGATTGTTCTGTTCAAGTTTTGTAATTCTTCCTGGTTTAGTCTTGGTAGACTATGCTTTTCTAGAAATCTGTCCATGTCCTCAAAGTTGTCCATTTTGGTGGCGTAGATCTATTCATAGTAGTCCCTTATGATGTTTTGAATTTCTGTGGTATCTGTTGTAAATTCTCCCCTTACATTAATAATGTAGTTATGAGAGTTTTCTCCCTTTTTTTATTTGTGAGTCTAGCCAGTGTCTTGTCAATTTTATTTATTCTTTCAAAGAACCAACTTTTGGTTTCACTGATCTTCTGTGTTGTCTTTCTATTTTGCTTACTTCTGCTCGAATTTTTATTATTTCCTTTCTTCTGCTGAATTTTGGTTTTAATCATTCTAATTTCTCTAGCTGTTTTAAATGTAGAGTTAAGTTGTTTATTTGCAATTTTTCTTTTTCTTGAGATAGGCCTGGGTTGCAATGAACTTTCCCCTTAGTACCACTTTTGCTACATCCCATAGATCTGGTAGCTCGTGTACTCATTCTCACTTGCCTTTAATTATTTTTAAGTTCCTCTTTGACTTCCTGTTTTACCCAAGTTCTCCAAGAGCATATTGTTGAGTTTCCAATTGTTTAGGGGTCTTCCAGCTTTCTTTTTGTGGTTGATTTCCAGTTTTAGGCCATTGTGGTCAGAGAATATGCTTGGTATGATTTCAGTCTTTGTAAATTTGTTGAGAGATGTTTTGTGTCCCAGCATATGAGAATGTTCCATGAGCTCTTGTGAAGAAAGTGAAATCCGTAGTTGTTGGGTGAAGTGATCTTGGGTGTATCTCTATTAGTCCTATCTGCTCCAGATGGTCATTTAAAGTGGCTATTTCCCTGTTAATTTTCTGCCTGGCTGATCTGTCTTTTGTTGTAAGTGGGGTGTTGAAAACCCCCACTATTTTGTGTTGTTTCTCTCTTCAGGTCTAATAATACTTGATATATTTTGATTCTCCTTTGTTTGGTGCATATATGTAAATAAGCATTTTATCTTTCTGCTGGATTGATCCTTTAATCATTGTATACTGTCCGTCTCTGCCTTTTGTTATGCTTTTTAGGTGGAAGTGTTTTATCTGATATGAATATAGCTGTTCCTGCTCTTTTGTGATTGTCATGTGACTGTAGGATTGTCTTCCAACCATTGACTTTGAGCCTATGTTTATCTTTTCAAAGAAGGTGGGTTTCCTGAATTCAGCAGAAGGTTGGGTTATATGCATTTTAATCCATTCAGCATCATTTGACTGGTGACTTCAGTACATTAACATTTAGGGTGATTATTGATATATAGCTGCTTAGTGCAATTTCATAATTTGTATTATTGCTCCAGATGATGACTTTGTTTTCTTTCTGTTTTTAGTTTGGATGGGTACAGTTCTGTTTTGATTGTGTTCACCTTTTGTTTTCTTCTTCGTTTTCTCTCTGGGGATGTATTTTGGTGTTATCCTGAAGTTCACATTCACAGTTCTACTACCTAATTTTATTTGAAAGCAGATTAGTCTTCCACTCACTCTAACTATCCACATTTTTGTTCTTTTCTCTTTCTCCCCACTTTTAATATTTGTTGTATAACTGCTTTTCTGCATGGTTTCTTTATACATTATAGATCATCCTTTAATATTTTTTGCAAAGCTGGCTTTCTGGTGATGAACTCCTTTCACTTTCGCTTGTCACAATGGTTTTTATCATTTCTTCAGTCTGTTTGATAATCTTGCCAGATATAGTATCCTAGGTTGAAACTCCTTTTCTTTCAGCACTTTGAATATATTATGCCATTCCCTTCTGGCCTGTAGAGTTTCATTTGAGAAGTCCACTGGCAATCTTATGGGGCTCCTCTGAATGTGACTTGTTTTTCTCTGGCTGCTATTAATAGTCTCTTTATCTTGTATTTCTAACATTTTGATGATGATGTGTTTTGGTGTATTTCTGTTTTGGTTTCTTTTATTAGGAACTCTTTGTGCTTCTTGGATCTTGAGGTTTGTTTCATTTTTCAGAAATGGGAAGTTCTCATTTATTATTTCTTCAAATATGGTTTCTGCCCTCTTTTCTCTTCCTCTGGGACCCCTATGATGTGAATGTTGCTCCTTTTAATGTTATCCCAGAGGTCTCAAATAATGTCTTTAATTCTCTGAATTTTTTTGGTATCTCTTTGCTGTTTTGCTTGATTGAGTTCCTCTGTCCTAGTTTCCAGATTGCTGATCCTGTTGGAAGCTTCATCCATCCTATTGTTGATTCCCCCTATTAACTTCTTTCATTCAGCCATCTTGTCTCTTACCTGTTTGATGTCTTGTTCTAATTCTTCTCTTTGTTTCCTAACATTCTCGTTTACTGCCTCTACTGATGTCGGAATCCCACGAGTATGTCAATCACTTTTACTCTAAATTTCTCTTCAGATAATTTACATATGCCTGCTGTATTCAGATTTTCCCCTGTGTTTTTGATTGGATCCATCATTTCACGTATATTTCTCTGTGCCTTTGTGCTATTCGGCATTCTGTTTCTATTTCTGAGGTTTCCGTTTCCCTGGCGTTATGTAGGTTTGACTTGCCCAGGACTGGCAACCAGCCTTCACTTTTTACTCTACCCACAGATGGCCCTAGCGGGTAGCAGTGAGGTTTGCAACTGCCTTCTCACTGTAATCCTGGGATGGGGCATCCAATATTTGGGATTTCTGGTGGACGGATATCAGAGGGTGGGATTTCTGCTCTGTGGATCCAAGGCTCTGGTGGAAATTGTTTTGTGAGGGGTTTGAGCTTGGAATTTCTTTGGCTGATTTCTGGTTATGACTTCACCCACCGAAATTTCATGGCATTGACACCAGTTCAGCTCCTGGTGTGTTGGCTTTACTTTCACTCCCTTTCAAGTTGGCCCTCCGTTGCTCTGTGTCTCAGAGTCCTTGGGCCCACTTCTCCCTGCCTCCCCAGCTGGTCCTAAAATCACGAACCTCCACCCCACCATGCTTCCAGAGACTCCTGAGCTCCAACCAAATCTGAATATGCGGCTTAAACGAGAACCTCACCAGGTGCCCTCATCCACCTTTAGTCATCAGCTCGGTCTCTTGCTGAAGTGCCAATTGTTTCTTGGTGTTTGTCTCAGGAATAAAGATGATATTTTTTGCTTTTTTTGGTGTGTGGGGAGTGACCTGAAAGTGCGTCCTATTGAGTTACCATAGAAAGTCGATCCTCTACTATACTCTTATTTGATAATCTTATTTAAGTAGCTGAAAAACCACAGAAATTTGGATAGAACAATACCAAGTTTCTGGATTCAGAAGTCTGGGTTGGGGTTATGGTTATTGATTTTGGATAGTAATTTTTTCTCTCTGAACTTTGATTTTCTAACCTATAGAGACAATAATATAGAGAATTCTCTGTCTACCATGATTACTGTGGTTAAGTTAGATCCTATATGAAAATTTATTATAAATTATAGATTTGTTTCTAATGTTTTATTCCTAGTACCATGAATAAAAAGATGAGCAATAGTTATATTATCACAATAATTCCTGCATCATTTTCTCTTCCTCACTTGTCATGAACTCTGACATCCAGTACCAGTAGTCCCCCAAAGATCATGTGAAGAATTTTTCACATACTTTCTTCTTTCTTTGAATGTTTGGAACAGGGGCTCTTAAACCTGGCAGCACATTCAAATCACCCAGTAACTGCAACTAATATCTCTCAAGAATGTAGATTCAAAAAATCCCCAATAATATATCAGCAAAATTAAATACAGCAATGTATAAAAAGAGTTTCACATCATAACTAAGTGGGATTTATCACATGTATGCAAGACTGATAAAAGCATTCAATAAACTAGGTATAGAAGACTTTCATCTTGATGAAATAGTTTACAAAAAACCTAAAGCTAACATACTTTGTAGTGAGTAACTAGAATCTTTCTGGCTAAACTCAGTAACAAGCAAGTATGTCCTCGCTCACTGCTTCTTTTAAATATTATACTGGAAGTTCCAGATTATACAATAAGACAAGAAAAGGAAATAAAAGGTATGCAGATAGAGAAGGAAGAAATAAAATATCTTTGCTCAGAGATGACATGATTGTCTCTGCAGAAAACTAAAAGAATGAACAGCAATGAGAACTAGAACTAATAAGCTGTTTTGATTTAGGTTACAGGATATAAGATTAACATAAAAAAGTCAATTGCTTCCTTATATATCAGCAATGAGCAAATGGGATTTGAACTTAAAATACAATACCACTTACATTAACATCTTAAAAAAATTTGGTATAATATAGCAAAATATGTATAAGATCTATATGAGGAAGACTATTGAATGCCAATGTAAGAAATAAAAAAAAAAAACTAAATAGATATTTCATGTTCATGAATAAGAAAATAATATGGTGGAGATTTTAGTTGTTCCCAGCTTGATCTATAAATTCAATCAAATCTCAATAAAAATCATGGCAAGTTATGTTGTGGATATTGACAAAGTGATTATATAGTTCATATGGATAGGCAAAAGATAATAAAATGTCAACACAATACTGAAGGAGAACAAGGTTGGAAGACCAACACTACCTGAGTGTAAAACAATATAAAACTGCAGTTATGAAGACAGTGTAGTACTGGTAAAATAATAAAACAAATAGATCAATGAAACAGAATAGAGAGCTCCAAATAGACCCATACAAATATAGGTAATTGATCTTTGACAAAGAATAGAAGGCACTGCAATGGGACAAAGATAAACTTTTGAACAAATGGTGCTGGAACAGGTGGACATCACATGCAGAAAGAAAATGAATCTAGTTTTAGATTTTATCTGTCACCAAAACTAATTCAAAATGAATCACAAACCGGATGTAAAATGTCAAATCATCAAATTTCTAGACGATAATACACAACCTAGATAGAGAAAACCTAGATAGCATTAGACCTGGCAATGACTTTTTAGAGACTACACCAAAGGCATAATCTATAAAACAAATTACTGACAGCTAGGTTTCCTTACCATTAAAAACTTATCTTTATAGATACTGTCAAGAGAATGAGACAACAATTCACAGACTGGGAGAAAATATTTGCAAAGAAATACCTGATAAACCATCATCATCTTAAAAACATAAAGATCTCTTAAAACTCAACAATAAGAAGGCAATATGAATTGAAAATGGGCAAAAGACCTGACCAGACACTCCCAAAGTAGATATACACACATGGGAAATAAGTATATGAAAAGATGCCTATTTTATGTGTTACATGAAGAGTGAGCTCTAATATAAACTGTGAACTTTAGATGACTATGACATATAATGTAGGTTCATCAATTGTGACCAACATACTGGTCTTGTGTGGGATGTTTATATGAGGGGAGGATGTGTATGCATGGGGCTAGGAAGTATTTGGAAATTAAACTTCAGTTTTACTGTGAATCTAAAAACCAATGTTTGCAAAGAAAAATCACTCAGTAGCTTTGGGAATTGGAAATTTCCCAATACAACACACTCCAGATCAATTAAATCAGCATATATGGGGATACAAAATAGACATCGTTAAGTATTTAATACAACTCATAATCCCAATATCCAGTCAAGGCAGAGAATTCATGCCTTAGAAGGCAATAATATCACAGCAGTGGATCTCAGACCTGAGTGCCAATTAGAATCTCCTGTCATTTAAAAATTATCTATATCTATATCTATACATAGATACAGATAGGTGTAATGGAGGGAGGGAGAGAGAGAGAGAGAGAGAGAGAGAGAGAGAGAGAGAGAGAGAGAGAGAGAGAGAGAGAGAGAGAGAGACAGAGAGAGAACCAGGTCAGTCTGGGGTGAGGAGGGAGCCTTGAGTATTTTTAAAACCTCTTTAGGCAATTTTAATACAGAGTCAAGATTGAGAATCATTGATCTATCACAAGAAAGACAAATTCCTAGAACATGCTTCAAACCCTCCATACTGCATCCATGGCCGAATCATTCCCAGAACTCTTTCCCAGTGACCCCAATACAGTCTTGTGATCTTTCTATACTCAGTCTATCAGGAAGCCATCACCAACTGGTCTGAATTGCCAGGGTAATCCCCTTTGGCATCTCTGCTGTATAGATTTACTCAATCTTCGAACAAAGGATGACTTTGTTGGACCCACCTCCCCCAATTCCTGCCTCCATCTCCATGCCTTAGAAGGTCTGATATGTTCATAAGAGAATTCCCTGATGTTGTGACTCTGATAGCTCTTCAGACTTCAGACAATGCTGTAACTTCATAGTGTGCTTATAATCTTCAAATCTCAAGGACTTCCTGCAAACATTAACTCATTTGTTTGAAAATGTCTGGTGCTATGAGTACTAATGAGATAATGTTTATAAAATGCTCTGTGTTCCCAAGTAAAGACAGCATGCTATTCATATAAAATGTATGTTTAACAGCCACTCAAAACTCTCCCAGGTGGTGGTAACCTTTTATTTTGCTTTGCTGTGAATATTATTCAGGCTGCGAGACAGATCACACAACTGTGGCTTAGGGAGGGTGTCACAACATGGGATGGGTAGCCGTAAGAACAGATTGGGAGAACTCCCAGTCTGAGTCACTTTATAACTTTGTTAACTTAAGCAAGTTTTTTAGTGTGTTTAGCTCCTCTTCTTTCACATGTCCAGTGGGAATGGTAATGTCTAGCTCAAATAATGTATGTGAGAATGTTGGCAAGGTGTAGACACTCAATGTCAGCTGTTCTAATGAGCTTTGTGTTTCCTTGGATGAATTTTAAAGAGTCACATATGCAGTACAGTAGCACCACAGAAAGAGAAAATATACAAGGCAATTCTGATTAAGAATCCTGAAAAGAAACTTCCTCTGGCTAACAGAACTTTCTTTTAAAAATTTACCATGTTTGTGCGCCCTGGTGGAGTAGTGGTTTGATTAGCAGCCTTCTGCTGGCACAGTTCACATGTATCTCAAAGACCCAGGTTAGTATTTCTCCACTGGGGTGAACAACCAAGATGAACAACTAAATAAAATGAAATGCTTCTTCCTCCTCTTTCTTCCTATCTGTATGCCTCTGCTTGCCTTCATTTCCTGCCTATACCTTTCCTTTAAAAAAAATAATTCCCATATTGATCTATAATTAGAAACAAGATCAGTGCTGAATTCTGGTTTGCCCTAGAAGTTGTGTTATGTCCTTTTAGACAGTGAACCTTTCTATTTAAAATGAAGCCTCTCAACAAATAGCAGTCTAACATATATATCTTTACTGCTTTAGTGAGAGAAGTGCAAGTTAATTTTCCATGTTGGCTAGAATGAATACTAGTTTTGTGAACCCTTGGGAGAGTGTTCCCTTAAGAAGAAATATATCTCTTAATATAAAGGCTAGTAAATAGTGAGTAGTGGAGATTGTCGAGGGAGAAGATTAGAGAGGCCCGACCGTTTATATTCTGGGGAGTTGAGGTGGCAGGACTAACGCTGCCACTCCACTCTTTGGCTATCACTGGAGAGAAAGAACAGGTGGGAGTTCTGTAAACAGTGGAATCCACTCTGACTCAGCTTCAGGGACAAGCTCTGGGTGGAAAGAAATGGAAAGAGTGTTAACTGGGGGCCTCCATCAAAGCTAAGTGCTAGCGGGGCACTGCCCTTTGTGAAGAACACTTTGGTCCTTCTACCACTGGCATCCTGTAGGCTCTTCACTGTAGAGAAGACAAGACATAGTTTAAGTGAACTAACTAATCTTCGACAGTGACACTGTGTGGCCGAGAAGCAAAGATTGCACTGAACCAACAGGCTCTCTGGAGTTGAGGTGCCTGGCCAGCCTATCCCCAGCTTCAACAGTTTGAGAGGGTGCATTTCAAAAGGAAGATAGTGACCTTGTTACTAGGGTAAGTGGGGAGATACAGCTATACCTCCCAGGGACTCCCCACCACACCAGTATTAGTACTGTGAGTTGTTGAAGCAGTTCCTACTAGTTCACGACATTCTAAATTAAAGTTCTAAATAGACTTCACTTATATGTATAAAAATCTGTGACTACAAAATTTTCATTTCTGTAGGTTTTCCTAGAGTCCCTGAGTATCACGTTCCAGATCACTGAACACGAACTTTGCCTGTTTACTCTTCCCCTACTTGGTGTGCCATCTTGTTTTTTGTTTTTGTTTTTTGTTTTTAAAGGAGGAAGAGGGAAGTTTGGGACAGCTGATTTTTGAATTTCAATAAGACTACACTGAAGTCATTAAGTTTTTCTCCAAAGCACATTTCAGTTCAAATATCTATAATTTTATATGCAACTGTTTAATGTTTTAAGAACCTCCTTGGAAATCTAGTCATGCTACTCACGCTGAATTTATCATTGATGAAATATTTCATTTTTTTTTTAACTGAACATCACTAAATCTGTTTCTCAAATTCAGATTTAATAGGGATATGATGATATAAACAAGTCCAGTGGATATAGTTCATGTGGCTTAGAGTGTCATTTAGTCAACAATAGATGTGTATGAACCCCACTACTTGTCAGGCACTGTTTTGGATATGGAAGACACAGTGGATTCAAGCAGAACTCAGCCTCTCCCAAGAAGCCAGCTTGACTGAAGGGAATCACAGGTATCTGTTAGAGCAAAGAGGAGGGAGGGTTGATCCAGTGCCGGTTGCCACAAATGACTTTGAGAGGAATAAAAGCATAGACAAATACCAACAACCAAACATAGAACCAGCTAGCTCATAAAACCAGTAATTCACATGGAAGGAAATATTGCTCAGAAGTTACGTGTGCCCATTGTTGGCATTAAGACAACTCGGATTTTGAATCCCTCTGTTACCACTCAGCAGCTGTGTGATCTCTGGCAAGTGAGGAAGCTCCAAATGCCCTATCTTCCTCGCCCATGAATTGCAGAGAATGCCTACCTCATGAAGGTTTTAAATGAGATGATACTGGCAAAGTATAATGTTGAGCAGGATTGTTCTTCTAAATTAAGCTTTATTGTAATAATGATGAGTCAAAATAAGCAGACAAATGAGATCATTGATGCCTTTGCTATGTTCAAGCAGAGGATTGTCTCATTTTATAGAGTCGCAGGTTTAGGTGAGATTTGTTCTATTTCTGAATTCTCTGGAACTAGGCCTTGGAAGGTTTTTAAACTAGTGATACCCAACATCAGAGAGTCTGAAGCAGTTGATGTGAAATGAGTCTTAGGCTGCAGGATTTTTAATCATGAAATAATGTGCACCCAGAGATGGAACCCATCCCACAGGCTAACCAAATATGGAGGGTGAGCTGATCTTTCCCCGGGGGACAGCTACCAGGTCAGTTGCTGATGACTTTCCCCTTATCATTGTGCTATGAGCTAGATGTTGTTTTGGAAACAAGGAAACAACCACTGAGAGATTGAGTTACCTCCAACTAATACTGTAAAAGGACAGAGGCACCTATAATTCTAAACTCATGTGTCACTTGTGTGTACCTAAAGCATGAGGATAACATTGCTCAGCCAGCACTTGTGGGATGACTAGGACAGTCCTAGTTAGAAAGGTGGATTCCAGGGACAGTTTCAACCAAGTGACTATGGGCAAATCAATATTTCCAGCTTGTTTTTGTTAACTTCTGTGAATGTTTATGGCTATGAGAATGACTTTGCTCTTAGGTCAATGAGATTGTGTCAGTAACGCACTTTGTCACTCATAAAATATCATATGAATGAACTCAAATGTTAATAGAGAATGACAATGTGCTTTTTGAAACTGTAAAAACTGCTCTTTTGCACATTGTAATTTCTGTTATCTTCCCAGAGCTATTTTTCACCATCTTGTGGTAAAGCTGTCATGACTGAGACCGTTTTATCTACTAATTCTCTATGCAATGTTTCACAAAAGTAGTATGACAATACACTCTCATTTCTTTCTTAATCAGTAACATCAGGATAAACCATTTGCAAAACAATATCTAGGTTGTCGGACTGGACAGTTCAAATGACTCCTTTTTTTTTGGTAGAGAAATAATGACTGTGATATGTTTTTGTTATGCACATTTAAAGCACAGGGGTATGTGCAACTTTATTGAGGATGAAAAGTAACTAGAATTCAAAGTAAGTGCTCTAATTAGTAATGTAAACTGAGCAAATTACTGTTTTGTTTTAGCAGAATTTGTTTTATTTGGGGTGATGGTGTCTTTAGAGAATAATTTCTTTTGTGAAAAAACAAAATTCAACCAAATAAATTTGAACATCTTAATGATTTTATTCAGCAAATTGTGAATCAATAGCCTCCAATGTAGCAGACATAAAGGAGTTCTAATTAGTTGTCCAATTTGAGAGGGTTTTATAGATCAAAGTGAGCAGGAAAAAGGAAATTATACTGGGCAAAAATGGGTTGAATATTGCAAGTTACTTTCTTCTGTGGAATAAAGGGAAGTCTTAGAGCAAGTTTGTTAGCTTGTGCTGAGAAGACAAGCACTGATTAGTTGACCTGGGCCTTCCTTTTCAGGAGATAAATTTAGAAGTTTTATTTGCCAACATGAGACTTAGCAAGATCAGCTGCATCTGAGGCCGGATCTGGTGACTTTAATGTTTTTCTATATCTGATCTGGATTACCTAGCACTTGTACATTACTGTGTTTTCCTGTGAAATTGTGTGTGTTGTGTCGTATTGCTCATTGCTGGAGGCAGATGTGAGCTTGTAGATGGAGACTCTCTCTGGGAGACACCTGAAAGGTGATCACTTCATCTCATGCTGCAGAGAAAAGTTATATGAAAAAGGTAACTGCCCATGTAACAAAGGGATGAAGATTTGCTGAGAGGTACCCTAGAAGACAGACTTCATCTAGAGTCACAATGCCCTGTTTGAATCCTTAATTCTTATCAACTGTCTGACTTCTGGCACATAATTTAACCTCTCTGTGCCTCAATTTTCTCTTCCATCAGATGGAGGTAATAATAATACCTACTTCATTACCTTATTATGGAGATTACAAGTTATTAATAAAATGCTTAAAACGGTAGCTGGAACGTAATAAGTACCATGCACATGTTGAATAAAACATACTCTTTAAACCAATGAAATATAATCTGTAATTTACTTTAACATAAATTGTTATGGACAGATTTTAGGAGTTTGAATTAACTTTAATCTACTTCTTAGTGATGAGAAATTAACAATAAATGCCAGTTGGAGATTTCACACTCCAAGGGTAGTTAGAGGAGAACTTTACTAAGTGTGTATCAGAGGTAAGCAGGTTGATTTTTTCCTAAGAAAAGAATAATAAATGGCAACAACAAAAAAGCAATTTATTGAATAATATGCATTGCACCATGCCACTTACTCCACATATTTATTCCTTGAACAATTTTTTTAAATCTTCTGTTGCATTTTAGTTTCCAGAATCCTGTTTTTCTTACCAGTTTTAAGTACTGTTACACACAAGATGCTTTCATCTCACCTACCAAGAAATATTTGCATAATTTTCAAAGTCTCTGGGGCCACTCCTTGCAAGATTTCTGGAAACAAGAAACTGTGTTGCTATTGGAAGGCCAACTGTCCTAGCTGGATTGATGGGGTCACTCCAGCCAGCCTGTCTGCAGATACTTGGGTGAAAAACAGGAAGAAGGTACAGAGGCCTCCTCTCCAAACCCCTTCCACACTCCCTCCCAACTACTGCAGCTTAGCTGTGGACTCCCTAAAGGGGAGATGATCAAGGAAAAGAAGTGATAATATTTTTCATGCTTAGAAATGTCCTTGGGGTTGGAAAGTAGTGCTGATGAGCCTACCTAACACCTTGTGACTCTGCTAGCAATTCCAGATGCATCTGCCCTTGTTGCACATGAATGTGAGTGAATGTGTGACTCCCAGGTGCAGTCTGTCAGGAACTGAGCACCCTTTGTGCAGTGGGTGGGGGAGTTTGGGGGAGTTCTGGGGAGGCCATGGTCTCCTTCTGTAGCTCCTGGTATTTCCCAAATTTGTTTTCCACTTCATAAAGAGTATGTGACAAATGCTGTCTAGTCTCTTGATATGAAGATACAGATGTTAATAAAAGGGGCACCCCCTGAACCCCAACTGTCTATCTTCAAGCCACAGGGGCAATTGAGTACAGAGGTTTACTTTTTTTTTTTAACTTGAATTAATTTAGTGACAGAACATTGTATCAAAAGATTATATAGGGTTAAGGTGTGCATCATAGTAAATCTACATCTGTATAGATTAAATTAAATTCACCACCATTTCAATTCTTTCTTCATGATGCAATTAAACTCTTATTCTATTAGCTCATTCAGCATTCTCTTTGGACCATGAATTTGTTTTATAGATTAAAATTAACTTTTTGTTTGATTTAGTTTATTGGTTTCTCTATACACCACATATGAATGTTATCATACAGTGACTATTTCTCCTGGTTTATCTTACAAAACATAATTCTTTCTAAAACCATCCATATTGCTGAAAAAAGCAGGATTTCATCTTTTTTGATAGCTGAATAATATTCCATTGTGTAGATGTACAAATGTCAATGGACATTTAGGATGTTTCCAGCTCTCGGCTATTATAAATGACACTTCAATGAACACGGGGGTGTATACATCTCTATGATTTAGTGTTGTTCTGTTTTTAGTGTAAATATCCAGTAGAATAACTGAATCCTATGAGATTTCCATTTCAGTATAATAGCTTCCATTTCACTGGCACCATAAGTATATAAAAAGTTTCCTTTCCTCCACATCCTCACCAACACCTGTTGTTTCCAATCTTTTAGATAATACCATTCTTACAGGTGTGAGGTGATAGATCATTGTTTTGATTTGCATTTCCCTAACCACAAGAGAGGCAGCATCTGTTCATATGCCTATTAGCCACGTGCAATTATTCTTTGGAGAAGTGTCTTTTAAAATCTGCCCATTTTAATTGGATTGTTTCTTTGTTGTTGAGTTTTATGAATTCTTTATATTTTTTGGATAGTAACCCCTCTTCAGATGTATGATGTGCAAATATCCTCTTTTTGTTTTGATGAGTTTCTTTCACTGTGCATGAGTTATAAATTTAATGTAATCCCATTTATCTATTTTGGATTTTATTTTCTCTGACATTAGAATCAAATTTCCAAAGATATTTACTAAGTCAAGATCTGTTTTTGTCTATGTATTTTATGGTCTCAGACCTTACGTATAAATCTTTAATCCATTTTGTAATACATTTTTGTGTGTGGTATTAGGTTGTGACATTATTTCAACTTTTTGCATGTGGCTCACAAGTTTTCCCAACATCATTTATTGAATAGACAATGCTTGTCCCATTGTATGCCATTGAATCTTTTGCCATAAATTAATTGTCCATTGTGGGTTTATTTCAGAGATCTCACATCTATTGATCTGTATGTGTTTTTATTCCAATTACATGTTGACTTGATTACTATTGCTTTGTAGTATAGTATGAATTCAGGGAGCATGAGCATTTTTGTTCTTTTTCCTCAGGATTGATTTTGCTATTGGGGTCTCATGTTCAAAATAAATTTCATGATTTTCTTTTGTTCTATTGGTGTGAGGAATGTCTTTGGGAATTTGATGCGTGTTGCATTAAATACGCATATTGCTTTAGGTAGTGTAGTCATTCAACAAATATTAAGAACCTACTATTTGCCAAATAAGTGAGAGGCACTGGACATAGATTGTTTACAATTTGTTTACAATCCTGCCTTTGTAGGGACCCAAGATGAAACCTGATGATGAGAGGGTGCCCAGCAGGTGGGGATAGAGTTCTATGCAGTGGGAACAGAAAAAAACAAGATGGTGACCATGGGGTGGGTCAGGAAACTGTATGTTTGGGAAGCTGAAAGGCAACTTGGGTGGTTGGATGGAAGAGGACAAGGTGATGATTCTCTGGACAGGCTTCATTCGAAATCCCCCAGGCCCTGAACTGAAGCTTAAAATTATATTCCTTTTATTTCCATGTTACTTCTGCCTTTTAGTTTTCTTTCTTCTTATACTTACTTGAATAACATCGTTCTGTACTTCAAATTGATTTCCCCTAGAACCTCAAAATATGACCTTATTTAGAAATAGGGTTTTTGAAAATATAATTAATTAAGATGATTAGTTCAATGGATTAGGGTAGGCCCTAAATCCAATGAAGATCATGTGAAGACACACAGAGAGGTGAAGACCATGTCATCACAGAAGCAAGGATTAGACAGATGCAACTAAAGAATGCCAAGGATTACTGAAAATCCCCAAAGCTGGAAGAAGGATTCTCCTTCACAACCTCCAAGAATCCTAACCCGTTGGCATCTTGAATCGGTCTTCTAGTCTCCTGAACTGTGAGAAAATAAATTCCTATTGCTTTAAGTCATCCACATTTGTGGTAAATTGTTATGGCAAATTTAGGAAACAAAGATACATCTCTTCAATCTTTTCCTGCTTTCTGCTTCCTGGAAAAACTCTTTTCTGGCACCCTCATTCTGGTACCTATAGTAAACAACTTTACTTTACCCCAGGCAAGTAGGAAAACAGTCTGAAAGTTAGTCTGTATACTTTCTTCTATTCCAATTTCTATACTCGATCAGTCACCAACCAGCAAATGCACTCATATTTTAAATAAAAAATTGTTTCAACAGGGTTGGGAAAGTAATACTTGCCTTTGATTTACATATATAGTAGAAACAAATTGACCAACTTATCAGTGGAACAGACTAGACACTGCAAAGTAGATCCTAGTACACAAAGAAATTTAGAAAATGATGAATGTGGTCACTAGTAAAAATATTAACTTAAAAGACACATAGGGGATTGACTTCCAGATGGTGACTCGATAGGTCGCATTTTTGAGTCACTCCCCAGAGACTGAAAAAAACAGCAACAACAAAATCACATATTATCCTGAGACAAATACCAAATAATGACTGGCACTTCAGTTGAGACAGACTAGCTGACGACTAACGGTGGGTGAGGGCACCAGCCAGGATTCTCAGCTAAGCTGCAGATTTGAATTTGGGATGGAGCTTGAGAGTCTCTGGAGGCACAGTGGGGCAGAGAGTAGGGATTTTAGGGCTAACTTCATAGGCAGCGAGAGGCAGGCCCAGTAAGGTTGAAACATGGAGCCACAGAGGACCAACGTGGGAGGAGGTAAAAGGAGAGCCAGCACACTGGGAGATAAACCAAATACGTGAAGTGAAATTGCGCTGGTCTCAGCCATAAATGGAAATCAGCCAAAGAAATTCCAAGCTCCAACCCCTACACAACCATTTCCAACAGAGCATGGGGTCCACAGAGCAGAAAGCCCGTCCACTGCATATCCACCAGAAATCCCAACCATAGATGCATCATCCACCAGATTATAGTGAGAAGGCAGTACCAAACCTCAATGCTACTCACTAGCACCACCTTGTGGATAGAGTCGAAAGTGCAACCTGATTGCCAAACCTAGGCAAGTCAAACCTATGATGCAACGACAGGGATACTGAAACCTCAGAAATAGAAACAGAATGCCAAATAGCACAAAGGCACAGAGAAATACACGTAAAATGATGGCTCCAATCAAAAACACAGGGGAAAATCTGAATACAGCAGACATATGTAAATTGCCTGGAGAGAAATTGAGAGTAAAAGTGATTGACATACTCGTGAGATTCTGAAATCAGTAGAGGCAGTAAATGAGAATGTCAGGAAACAAAGAGAAGAATTAGAACAAGACATCAAAGAGGTAAGAGAAACAGTGGCTGAATGAAAGAAATTAATAGAGGGAATCAACAATAGGATGGATGAAGATTCCAATAGAATCAGCAATCTGGAAATTAGGACATAGGAAATCAATCAACGAAACCAGCAAAGAGACACAAAAAAATTCAAAGAATTGAGACAGCTTTCTGAGATAACATCAAAAGGAAAAACGTTCGCATCATAGGGGTCCCAGAGAAAAGGGGGCAGAAACCATATTTGAAGAAATAATAGATAAGAACTTCCCACTTTTGAAGAATGAAACAAACCTCAAGATCCAGGAAACTCAAAGAGTTCCTAATAATAAAAGAAACCCAAACAGAAATACACCTAGCCACATTATCATCAAAATGTCAAAAAAACAATATAAAAGAAGACTATTAAAAGCAGTCAGAGAAAAACGAGTAACATACAGAGGAACCCTCATAAGATTACCGGCAGACTTCTCAAATGAAGCTCTACAGGTCAAAAGGGCATGGCATAATATTTTAAAAGCACTGACAGAAAAAGAGTTTCAACCTAGGATAGTATATTCAGCAAGATTACCATTCAGAACTAAAGAAATGTTAAAAACCATTTCCAACAAGCAAAAGTGAAAGGAGTTCATAACCATAAAACTAACTTTGCAAAAAATATTTAAGGATGCTCTATAATGTGTAAAGAAACCACACAGAAAAGCAGTAAGACAACATATATTAAAAGTGAGGAAGAAGAGAAGAGAACAAAAATGTGGATAGTTAGAGTGAGTGGAAGACTAACCTGCTTTCAAATAAAATTAGGTAGTAGAATTGTGAATGTGAATTTCAGGTTAGCCTCAAAATACATCCCCTGGGAGAAAGCGAAGAAGAAAATAAAAGGTGAAATCAATCAAAACAGAACTGCACCCATCCAAACTAAAAAGAGAAAGAGAAACAAAGTCATCATCTGGAGCAACACACAAAAACAAATTGTAAAATTACCCTAAGCAGCTATATATCAATAATCACCCTATATGTTAAAGGACTGAAGTCACCAATCAGATGACACAGAGTGACTGAATGGATTAAAAAGCATAATCCAACCTTCTGCTGCATTCAGGAAACTCACCTTCTTCCAAAAGATAAACAAAAGCTCAAGGTAATGACTGGAAGAAAATCATACAGTTGAATGGCAATCGCAAAAGAGCAGGAACAGTCATATTCAGATAAAACACGCTTCCATCTCAAAAGCATAACAAAAGGCAGAGACATGCAGTATATAATGATTAAAGGATCAATCCAGCTGAAAGACAAAATGTTTATTTACATTATACACCAAATAAAGGAGCATCAAAATACATCAAGCAAGTATTATAAGACCTGAAGAGAGACATTGACAGCAACACAAAACAGTGGGGATCTTCAACACCCCATTTACAACAAGGGACAGATCAACCATGCAGAAAATTAACAGGGAAACAGCCACTTTAAATGACCATCTGGAGCAGATAGGTCTAATAAATATACACGGATCACTTTACCCAATGACTATAGATTTCACATTCTTCTCAAGCATGCATGGAGCATTCTTAAGGATAGATCATATTCTGGGACACAAAACATCTCTCAACAAATTCACAAAGATTGAAGTCATACCAATCATCTTCTCTAACCACAAAGGCCTAAAACTGGAAATCAACCACAAAAAGAAAGCTGGAAGTCCTCTAACCTATTGGAAACTCAACAATATGCTCCTGGAAGACACGTGGGTAAAAGAGGAAATCAAAGGGGAACTTAAAAAATAATTGAAGACAAATGAGAATGAGGACATGAGTTACCAGAATATATGGGATGCAGCAAAAGCAGTACTAAGGGGAAAGCACATCACAATCCAGGCCTATCATAAGAAACAAGAAAAATTGCAAATGAACAACTTGACGCTACATTTAAAACAACTAGAGAAAGAAGAACAATTAAAGCCAAAATTCAGCAAAAGAAAGAAAATAATCAAAATTTGAGCAGAAATAGACAAAATAGAAAACAAAAAGACAATCCAGAATATCAATGAAGTCCAAAGTTGGTTCTTTGAAACAATAAATAAAATTGATAAGACACTGGCTATATTCACAAAGAAAAAGGGGAAAACTCTGGTAACTAGATTACAAATGAAAAGAAAAAGTTACAACCGACACCAAGAAATACAAAATATCATAAGGGAATACTACGAAGATATAGGCGCCACCAAAATGGACAACCTTGAAGACATGGACAGATTTGTACCAAGACTAAATCTGGAAGAATTGGAAAACCTTAATAGAACAATCGCGAGCAAATAATTGAAGAAGCAATCAAGGGTCTCCCCCAAAGTAAAAGCCCAGGACCAGATGGCTTCTCCAATGAATTCTACCAAACCTTCAAAGAAGATTTATCAACTATTCTTCTCAAGTTCTTCCAAAATATTGAAGAACAGGAAACTCTCCCAAATACTTTTTATGAGGCTAACATTACACTGATACCAAAAGCTGACAGAGATGTCACCAAGAAAGAAAATTACAGACCAGTACCTCTAATGAACATAGATGTAAAAATTCACAACAAAATGTTAGCAAACCGAATTCAACAATGCATGAAAAAGATCATCCATTGTGACCAAGTGGGATTCATCCCAGGGATGCAAAGATGGTTTACCATACATAAACCTGTTATGTCATACACCATATCAACAAGAACAAAGAGAAAAACCACATGATCATATTAATAGATGCAGAGAAAGCTTTTGACAAGATCCAACACACATTTATGATAAAAAACTATCCATAAAAAAGAAATAGATGTTTCATACCTCAACACAATAAAGGCCATATATGAAAAACCCAAAGCCAATATCATGATCAATGGCAAAAAATTGAAAGCATTTCCTCTTACGTCAGGAACAAGGCAAGGTTGTCCACTTCACTATTGCTATTTAATATTGTGCTGGAGGTCTTATCCAGTGCAATTAGGCAAGAAAAGGAGATAAAAGGAATCCAAAATGGAAAGGAGGAAGTAAAACTCTCATTATTTGCATATGACATGATTACGTATATATTGAAAATCAAAAAAATTATCCAAAAACTTCTGGAACAAATCAATGAATGCAGAAACGTGGCAGGCAACAAAATCAGTACACATAAATCTGTTGCATTTTTAAATGCAAACAACACGCTAGAAGAAACAAAACCATGGAAATCAAACCATTTAAAATAGAAGTTAAATGAATGAAATACCTGGGATATACCTAATAAAGGAAGTAGAAGATCCATGCGATGAAATATCCAAGTCCTTCTTAAAAGAAATAGAGGAGGGCATAAAGAAATGGAAATACATCCCCTGCTCGTGGCTGGGAAAAAATCAGTATTATTAAAATGGCTACCTTACCCAAAGTACATATAAGTTTAATGCAATCCCCATTAAAATTCCACAGGCTTATTTCCAGGAAATAGAATGAAAAAAATCTTAAAATTTGTTTGGAACAATGAAAGACCCAAAGAGTCAAGTCGATCATTAGAAAAAAGAAAGTCTCTGAAGTATTACATTTCCAGGCTTTGAACTATATTACAAAGCTGTAGCTATCAAAACGGTATGGCACTGGAATAATAACAGAGGCACAGATAAGTGAAATAGAAGTGAATCACTGAAACTGACCCACTCACATACAGTCAGCTAATCTACAACTAAGGAGCAAAAAGCATTCGATGG
>RJWH01009743.1:6052-20817 GCA_004363575.1 Solenodon paradoxus
AAAAAAAAAAAAAAAAAAAAAAAAAAATTCACCCATTTTGTTAATTTGGAAACTTGCTTTTTATTCCCTTTTGTATAAAAACTCCTTGCTGATTTCCACCTTCAATCATTTCTACCTTTATGAATGAAATGACAGCCACATATTTTTGGATTCCACTTCCTCCTACTTGTCTCTCTTTGGTTCACTTATTTGATTTTTGAAAGTTTATGTTAATGCATTTTCGGCATTTTGAGGTCAGTTGGCAGGAATTATAGATCAGATTCCTATTGCAACACCAGGACGAAAATACCACAAACCTTTCCTGGGCCTCCACAGCCCACCTGAGGTTTTCCTCTGACTCAGAACCTTGAGACAGTCTCTGTGAATCATATAGTCCAGCGACCACAGGAGTAACCTCGCTCCCCCACTGCTGAGGATAAACAGCTGTATATAGATGCTGTTTTCATGAAGTCAAGTGGACCTTTCTGGAGGCTTTGAGTGAATTGGATCCTTGGCTTCCTTTGGAAACATAGTCTGCATCCCACATGGTTGTGGGTTTAGAATGCTCAACTCTCAGGAAAAGGTTTCAAGTGCTCCGTGTGGGTGTCCTCAGTGTATAACTCAAGCTTCTTACTTGGAAGAAAAAGAAGAAACAGATTCTGGGTGATGTAAGCAGAAAAATAATGGAAAAAAAATATTAGGTAGCTTCCAAAATTACCATGAGGGCCATCGTACTGGAACTGAATGCAGGAAACAAGAGCAGGAGATGGTCACATCATGGGGGCCATGGATCGGGGAGCGGGTGGGGAGAAGCACTTTCATTTGCACTAACACCTGAATGCTCTGGAAGCTTCTAAAGCTGACTGTTGCTCAGATGCAAATTTTATTCTTCACCGAATGTAGCTGTGTTGCCATCTCGATCTCCAAACTCAAATCCAGTCCAAGCAAGTGTGACTGAAGTCAGACGCTTGCCTCTCAGCCGCCATCAACGCTGTATGATTGAGCGTCAAGCCTTTTCACATGCTCAGTAGAAAGTCTCTGCCTCCTCTGAGAACTCACGCATGGGAACTTGGCACATATAGAAGCAGGGATGGGGATGTTGAGCAGCAAAGAGAAAGTACAGGTACTGCCACCAGACCACTCCTGCAGCTGCTCTGCTGCCCACACCAAACTGCGCCATCGCTCTTCAATGGTGCAATGCCTCTATCCCTCATTTCTAAACGTGCTCTCTTCCTACAAGGGGAACTCCTAAAATCTGCATCCTGATCTAGGTTAGGATTTCTGGATGATGTCAGCTCTGGTTGTCATGAGCCTGCCTGCATATTCTCCTTTGGACTCAATGGGTAGACAATGATTTCCAACACACATGTGATAGCAGAATAGCATTCAGGAAAAGGAAGGAGACCGAAGTTACTAAAGACTATAACATTTTACATGAACAGAAGTAAAGAGAGGTAAATTACTGCCAGAAAGCAGGGGTAGAAACTATAGGGTGGGCGCACGCACTTTTCACAACTAGTCATTGTCAATAGTGAATATTTATGACGTCTTTCTGCTGGTCTTCATTCCCGATCTACTGTGAACTCAGCTGATGAAACTTCTTAAACTGGTGAAAGAGCCTTAATCCCTATTGCTGCTCTCTGAGCATCAGCTTATTGCTTTATTTCTCTTGCGGTAAATCATTCTCCTCATTTAAAGTACTGTGAGAGTGGACAGGCATCAGGAAGTCATGGATAGTGTGTTAGAAGAAGGGTAGCCAGAGCAGAAGCAAGTTTTGAGTCCACTTTAACAATCTGCTTGACAGCTGTGCAGCCCCGGAGCTGGTTTGTGACCCTGGACTGGGGCAAAACACCAAATTGAACACATAAATAAATGGAGATGCTTCTTCCTGACTTCTTTCCCCTAAAAAAATTAAAAGTAAGTTTTACTCCATGACAGAAGGGCTCAATAATAAATAACCTCAAAATGAAAGAAAAATTAAATTGTATAAATTTAGACAGAGGTGAGGTACATACTGGAGTTTTGAGTACATGGAATATATTTAAAATGGTATGTTGCTTCTCCTCTTATTTCCCCCAAAGTGGGATTCAGAAATATTTAACAGATTATTTCTTCATTTAACAAACAAATCACATGCCCAACAAACCTTTTTATCTGCAAGGAATAGTTCAGAAGGCTTTGAGAGAGACACAAATCTATGGGAAATCAGCATATCGATACTGACCGGGCGTAAAGGAGATGCAGAGGGAGCAGAGAGAGATGAGAATAGATGTTCTTAATCCTAATCTAGAGAAAATCCAACGTTTATGAGATGAACAGACCTCTGTCACCTTCTATAAGCCCTGGGGAAACCTAGATTCAATACTGCAAATAAAACCTCACTTGTAAACATGGGAAATATAATCAATTCATGAAACAAACAGACACAAATAGGGTTATATAATGACTAACGCAGAAGTGTGGCACCCGGAAAAAATGAGTTAAAATAATTCTGGGTGTCTCTAGTACTACCCAAAGCAAGATCAGTTGGCTTTGATGTTATTTAGAGGAAAATTGGTCAGAAGTGAAACATTTTATCAGTTGCCATTTCATAGAAATGGTGGGTAAGGCTTTCCAACCAGTTTTTCTCCAGTCCTATAGACAAAAGTTTGATGATGCATAAATGGGCTAAAAAGATGGCAGGACTGAGTCGGTGGCCTTTGACCCGGAGGAAAGAAAGTAAGGATCAGTGTGTATAAAGAAAGGTGTGCAGCACCAGGGCAGGAAAGAGGGAAGGGGAGTCACACATGCTGACTAGGTTGCTGGTAAGTTGGGTACTGCTTGATTCAGGACCCTAAGAGGAATGAGGAAATTTTCCCTTTTGATAATTAAGGGAAATGGGACAAAGAGCTGGCAGAGAATAAGGAGATCAATAGGTTTCATCGACATTTCTGTCCAGGTAAGGGGCTATACAATTTTAAATGGGGTTATTTTATAAAGTTAAGATAAAACTCCCTTTATAACATTAGTAGTACTTTGATCTTAAGTGGTTGATATCCACCCATCAGCTATTTAATTTTCTTTCTGAGTATTTGGCTGATTAGTAGATAAAATTATTGGCTAACTGAAATTTTTAATTTGGAATCATTGTTTGTTTGTTTGTTTGTTTGCTTTAAAAAAGAATGAAGCAAACAGGAATGAGGACAAACAGGAAAGGAGGAAGAAGAAGGAGAAAGAAGCATTTGTTTTAACTGTTCTTTTTTGTTGGTCCCCCGGCCTTAGGTCTCAAACTGGGGTCCTTGGACTGTACCTAAATTCCACTGGCCAGAGTCACAGACTTGACATCAGAGCCACCGGGCTCAACAAAGTCAGTTTTTTGATGGTGCAGATGTACCTCATTTCCCCCCACTGAACAAAAGCAAGTTACATATTGTATTACTTCTTGGGTCTTTATAAAATAAATCATAGAGAGCCCAAGAGAAGCTGGGGGACCAACTGTAGTAGAAGCTAAGAGTGGCCTTAAAAATTGTCTTTCTTCTTTGATCCCACCTTAACACCCCGCCATACAGCTTACACCCCTCAAACTCCACTCACCACCCTACTTCCCAGCTCGGGATATTGCTAATTACAGGTTTTAAATCCAGAGCAGGGAGAAATTAAGCCAGTCCTGAAGGGTCTGGAGAAATGTACTGCTCTTCCGCTGCACTTTGAGCTAATATCTGCATATTTCGTCCCATCTACAAGAACATCTTACACCTAAGTGGGCAACCTCCCTTTCATAAGGAAAGTCACCAAAGCGGATACACTTAAATTTTGTTAGTGATTTTTATCCCCCAGATAAAATCAAGACTAAGAAAAATCATTATGTCTGAGTGTGAGAGACAAGAGTGGGTCTCATTCAACAATGCAAGTGTTTTTAATAAGCATGAACTTCCTCCTATGTTCCTGAAGAATGTTCTAGAACTTCCTGGAACTTGATTTCCTTTTTCTAAAGAAATGTTACTGGTTCTTAAGACACAGACTGCCAATGCTGTTCATTTTTTGTAAAATCCATATTAGGCAGAGTTCATTGATAAGCCTTTTTTCTAAGTTATTCAAGTGTTATTTTGAGAAGGTTAAATAAAAATTCCATTTCGCAGATACACATTTCTCCAAGGAGTCTTAGAGGAAATTTATTGAATTGTATCAGCACACTGTGTTTTCCTACATGGTTCTCTAGCCAGTCTCTCCATTAGTGAAATCAACTTGAAAGCCAATGAAATATTTCAATGAGATAGCAGAATTTTAATATCCGCTAATGAAACTAATTTCTCAATTCATCTATTTGCTTCTTCCAAGGGCATTCAACCAAACAGGCTTTCAGAAAAATGAATATATGTTGTCCAGCTCTTATTAAATCAACTTTGAGATATTTGCCAGAGAGGTACAGTTCTACCTTTTAAATTCTACCGGGCAGCCAGACAGAACCCACAGGCTACATTTCTTTCTTTTTTTTTTTTTTTTTTTTTTTTTAAGGCAACCTGATTAAAATATATAAGGAATCATTGGGGAGGCAGTATTTTAGATTTATCTCTTTAGCACTGATTTGCTCTCAGTGAAGACTTACATTCTTGAGCTTCTTCCTTTCTTTGAATTGGTTCGTATTTATATGCTCTCTATATATCACATGTAAAAAATTGGCTAGTGCCACCAGTATTATTTTCAATTTGATAGAGAAAGAAGTTTCAGACTCTGCTCACATCAATCTCTCTTCATAAATATTATTATTTAAATATACATTTATATGTGTATTATTTATTAGATAATTTTACCATTTAGATAAGATCATGTAATTTTAATGAAAGCAAGTAATACATAAGCCAATTTAATACTAACACGATTCCCATATCTGCCTCCCACATTTCTGCCCTGGCCCCCATATCTTCTAAAGGTCTCTGTTCTTCTCGGTCCCATTGTCATAATCATCATTCTCTTGTTCTCGTGCTCACTTCCACTCTAGATATCTCTTCTGAATTCTGGATCCCTGTAGGGTCCTCAATGGTGCCCTTGCACTTGCGGGTTCTCTTCAAAGGACTGCCTTTGGTCCACTGGAGATGCATCACCCACAGATAGAGAGAACTGGAGTATGCCTGGGGTTCACAGTTCCCTGGGGAAGATTCATCTAATGACCTAGCAGCAGGAGCACGAAAGGCCAACTCCCTCACGTGGAGTCTGGTCAAACACTCAAGGACAACTTACCCTCAAGGCTCCCCATCAGGTAATGGTTGGGACTGCCTGAGACGCTCCCCCTGTGTGGCTTCCTCCTCCCTGTCTTCTTCCCCCACTTCCTTATAAGTCTTCCCTGGGAGCGAAGGAGTAGCACATCCTTCATAAATCATTTATATAAAAATCCTCCAGTTTCTGGGCCTCCAGACCTAAGATAGTGATCAAGGACGCCTCCATGTCTCTCATATTTACCTTCACATTCCCTTCCTCACTCTACAACAAGAGCGACCCTTCAAACATGCAAGTCTGTTGACAACACCACTGGGCTTCACACCTTTTGGGGAGATCCCAGCGCATGAGAGACATGGAGCATGAGTTCCTTTATGACTTGGTCCTATGAAGCTCTTCATTCTCATTTCTCCCCAGACCTGAGTCCTGTTGGACTCTCTCAGTTCCTTGAATACTTGCTCTCCAGGCTCCCTCTTGTCTTGGGTCCTTCAAGCAGGTTATTCATTCTGCCTGAGTCAATCTTACCCTCACCAGACTCTAGTCTGGCCACTCTTCCTCCCTCAGGTTCTCACCCTTTCTGGAAGTTTGTCCCTGCCCTCCTCAGACCAGGGCATGTGCTCCCACGACCTCCCAGAGTAACAGGTCTCGCGTCTGCCCCTCTCTACTGTCAGCCTACCTTGCTCGATTGCAAGCTCCTGTGTGGATGGGCCTCCATATCAATCACAATGCATGACACAGGGTTGATGATTTATAAGAATCTGTGGAGTGACTTCAGTGATAGATTGAAAAGTGTACCAGCTTTGCATCTGCATCAACCTATACAGGATGGTCAAACTATAACAAGATGGAGAAAAATCTCATTTGCCAGAAGCTTCTCAGGGGAAATGTTATGAATGATTTAAAGAAACACATGGATAAGTAGCATGGGTGAGTGCCAAGATATTTAGGTGTTAGACTCAATCAACAGTGGATGCCTCTCAGATTGCCTTCTTGGGAGAGTCCTGAAGGCCAAAGTCAGGGCTTTCATTTTGCTGGAGTGAGAGTTTACGGTGGAGTCCACCGTTGAATGGTTTGGGTCAAGAGAAGCTATGAAGACAGTGGCCACTAGGGGGCCTTTTCCTCCACCTTTTAAAAACGTCCTGTAGCTTTGAAAAATTGAATAAACATCATCTGTTTGTTAAATAGGTATCAACATTGTAAGCCTGTCTTGAGATCCAATAGCTCTCCTTTCAGATATTAATGAAAGATTCTTTTTCTAAAATGAGACAGAAAGGCTTTTTCTATAACAAGTTCTAGTCCTCATTGCAATTCTGTTCTTTGATCTACTTTTCAGAGCTAGTGTCACCACCAAAAATGATGCTCAGTGATGACAAGCCCATCACAGGGTCTTCAAAGACGTTTTATCAAGGAGAAATGTAAAAGAGATAACCCACTAATAATTAAAGGGTCGAACAATCTCCCATTCGTTCTCAGACCTCGTTGGGAAAGAAAATGGTAAAGATTTCATAAACTATAGTTTCACAAATGGATTCGCTTTCTCCCATCTAATTACTTGCAGTTCAGACGACATTGTATTAACTGAAAAGTTGTTAAATTTTAAGAGAAGAGTATGTTATGTGCCATGAAAACACAAGATCTCAGAGCAGTCTAATATAAAAATAATAAAAATACATCAGTATTGATAAAAAGAAGAAAATAATATATTTGTACATAAAAGAGTATGATAAAAGTTTTACATTATGCTTGTCTTTTTGGCAAAACTTTCTTCATTAATTTTTCAACTTTTTGCTTGTTCATAAATTATCTCAAACTCAAATTTTCTTAAAAATAATGCACTCTCACAGGTAATCAAAGGTAGGTCTGAAGCATGGAGAGAGAGATCTAGGAGAACCTAGAGAACATAGGAGTTGCTCCCCCTTTCCCCTTCTTGCTTGGCATATAAATATAAATACAAGTCAAAATGCACATGGTACATCCAAAGATAATACATAGTTCAAATGGTTTCATGTGATAGTTTCTGACTTGAATTATGGAATTAATAAAATTGACTAGACAGTCTTCACTGGAAACTCAATTGGCATTCAATTTCTTATATTTATTGTGATTTGAGTAAAAAATAATTTACCAAAATAGGTAGTTATTGTTCAAAGTATAGTTCCATGGACTGAATTCTTATCCCTGCCAAAATCAGATGGAGAACTCTACTCTCGTGACCTCACCTAAACCTTGTCCTGACCTCCAGATACCATCGCATTGGGAGGTGAGTAGCTTTAGGTGAGGTCATGAGAGCAGAGTGCTTAGCGTGGGATTAGTGCTCTTTACGAAGAGAAAGAGACCAGAGCTCTCTCTCCACCATGTGAGGTTACAGCAAGGTGACCATCTGTAAGTAGGAAAAAATCTCACCAGATACCAAATGAGATCACTTTGATTTTGGACTTTCTAGCTTTTAGAGTTGTGATCAGTAAATGCTTCTCTTTTAAGGCACCCAGTCTATTGTATTTTGTTACAGAAGCCCTAACTAAGAATAGTGGTACAACTCCTCAATTATAGTCATGATAAGAAGTCATTAACCAAGTATCTGTTGTGTAAGATAAGTTGGAAGTATATCATTTACTTTCTCTTCTTCCTTTCTACAAGTTTTCCTTAGTGACTGAGGCTAACAGAGAAGTAGAAGGGAAAGCTCTATTGACTTAAGAAAACATTTTGATAGAAAATTTGATGCCATCTTTTAAAGTTTATTAAAATCTTGCTAATTTTTATTTGATTTTAATATTAAATCCCATTAGGTTATGCTGATGCCTACACCAAGCTAAAGTTTCTGTATAATAAAAGAAACTGGCACTAGAACAAAGAGGCAACTCACTGAATAGAAGATATTTGCAGAACATATGTCAGATAAAAGCTTAATCTCCAAAATAACTGAAGAGTTCATACACCTCAATAGCAAAAAAGCAGACAACTCATTCAGAAAACAGGTAGAATAGAATGGACACTTGTTTAAAGAAGACAGATTGCCTTCAGACACATAAAAAAAAAAAAATGTTCTACATCACTCACCATCAGAGAAATGCAAATAAAAACAGTAAGCTATCACCTCATACTCATGAGAATGACCTGTATCAACAAAACTAGAAACAAGTGCTGGCGGGGGTGTGGAGAAACTGGAACCCTCCTGCACTGTGGAATGAAAATTCTTGCAGCCTCTTTGGAAAATAACATGGGGATTCCTCCAAAAATAAATGGATTCATTAAACAGGAACTAGCACTTGATCCAGGAATCCCACTCCTAGGCATATACCCAGAGAATATAAAATCTCTGATCAGAAAAAATATCTGCACCCCTGTGTTCACAGCAGCACAGTTCACAACGGCCAAGGCATGGACACAACCTAAATGCCCAACAACAGATGGCTGGATAAGGAAGCTGTGATTTAGATACTCCATGGAATTCTATGCAGCTGTTAAAAAATAAAAGATGAAATTGGTGCCCCTGCAGCTCCAGTAGCTGAGACACTAGTGTCCCAACGACCTGGGTTCAAGACCTGGGCCAGTTTGAGAAAACAAAATGAACAACTAAATAAATAAAGATGTTCCTTCCTCGCCTTCCTTCAAATGCCTCCTTCTCCTCTCCCCTCCTTCCTCTGCTTCTCTTTAAAAAAAATTTTTTTTGGAAGATGAAATCATGCTTTTAGCAACAAATTGAATGGAACTGGAGAGGATCATGCTAAGTAAGTCAGAAGTAAAAAGAAACACAGGATGGTTTCATTCACATGTGCAGTATAATGAAATGAAACAAATCAACAGACAAATCTCAACGAAACTCACAGGATGCAAGACACACTGCCAGGAAGGCTAGAGATCGGGAGGAGACGAGGGAAGGAAGGAGGGAGCAAGATGGCGGTAAAGGGGCATTGAGACTCTGGTGATGGGCATGCACACACGTGTGTGTGTGTGTGTGTGTGTGTGCGCGCATGCGTGCATGTGTGAAACACACACAGGCCAAAGTCCAAATTCAGCATCCTAAAAAGCATACAGCAATATGAAGTAATAAAACAATTAAAAATATGTATTAACAAGAATGACATTCCAGAAAAATCAGCCCAGTGTACCTGGAAAATTTTCCACTGATTTTCTCCATTCCTTTGTGACTTGAGTCTGCTAAGCAAAAGACATGTTTGTACAGCATCTGCCTTGGAAGACAGAGATAACGTATTCCTCTGGAGTCATTTGGAGACATCCCAGGAGAGTAACAATTCCTTGCACTTCTTCCCTCCCAGGTGAAATTTGCTTGTGTTCCAAGATAATGAGTAATCTTTCTCTCCAAAGGGAAAGAGGCAGATGTTCCAGCAGCCCCATAAAAACAGGAAGCCTCCTAATGTTGGTTTTCCTCTCCTGTGGAGCGTTACACATGCAGACCCTCATTGGCACTTAGCGCAGACATCCTGCAAGAGTTGGGGCTTGCAGACCTGACACCCTGTTCCCCTCTGGCTGCTGTTTCAGCTCAGAGCGATAAATCACCTTTGTCTCTGACTGCAGTAAGTATATATAAAACCTTGGTAAACTAATTATGGTTTGCAATTAGGGTAAAATATTGGCTATTTCACAGTTTCAAACTGAACCCCTTGTTTCCAAAACTCTAAAAAATAGAATTAGAGAACATTATGGCCCATTTTCCCACAAACACAGCTCTGCAACTATTGTGTGAGACATTACAATGATATACATTCTTAAATTTAAGATAGTGTCTTATGCAATGAAGAAAATAAAACCAATGAAAAAATTATCAAGAATTGACTCAAAATGTCTTTATATGGAAACTGTTCAATTTAACTTTACCTTAACTTTTTAAAATTTAGTTCATACTTGTTGTAAGATGCAGAGTAATGATATGATGGCTTATCTTTTCCAATGATAGGTTAATAAGGTGTTGTCTCTTTTTCGTTTTCAACAAGCATGAGCATCTATGTCACTTCAAGATGGCTGCCAGTATTCCTCACAAGCTAGTTCAACTTGAAAATTATACTCTGAGTCAAATGACGTTATTCTGAATTCTCTAAATACTTCTGTTCTTTGTGGTGATGACATCTATTGCTTACAGCCCTAGTACCACTTTTATATTGAAAGAATGAACAGAAATCCGTTGATCACTAGGAGAGGTGTCTCTTCAAGCTCTTGGACTAAAATGACAGATGGGATTCCCTATTTGCCAATGATGGTCCAGGATGGACAAACAATCCAGTTTGCACTAAACATACGTAAGAAAAAATTGCTAGGAAAAGGCCTACCATTGCAAATAAAGGTTAAGTCATCCCTGAAAAAGGCCTTTTGCCCTTTCTTGGGGATGTTTGCACGAGCTTCGGTTTGTGAAGTCATTTGGGGGAAAGCGTGAGTATAAAAGGTAACACCATGAAGGATGACAGGACAGAATGAAGAGCTGAGTTCTTGAGAGCATGACTGAGTAGATGAAGCAACTCCAGGAATTCTGATCCCCCAGCTGATTGCGGTGTGAACAAAACAAGTCTTTGTGTATTTAAGCCACCAAAAAACTCCATTTTCTATTCTTAGCAACTGAACACATTCAGAAGTAATAATGCAAAGAGGATTCATGGAGGAGATACGCTGGTAAGAAAATAACCCAGCGATTAACTTATTACCCTCACATTTTAATGTTAAAGCATTTATATCTGTGTAAAATGATTTTCAATATTCATGATTCTTTTTTAAAAATCAGAATCTGACACAATGACATTTGTTTGCTTTAACCATTCCTTTGTTGCAGGATTATCATTGATGGAATACAAAATTTGACTTTTCAACCATAAAGGTACCTTTCATTTACAAGATTCTTATTCCAAGATAAGAATAAAAAATCCTTGATTTTTTTCAGTTATGGTATTTGAAAGAGAGATAAATAGATCAAGTAGTCTTTCTAAATAAGGAATGCATTCTAAAAGATATATTTATAGATTATTTTCTAACGAGTAGTTTTACCAAGGCCAGCAACAACAAATGTCTGACTAGCCCTCTAGTACATTTTCTCCATCTAAGCAAAAAATGGCCTCATATTCTTTCTGAAAGTAAAATGATATTTAATATCTCTCTCTTCTAATTACCAAGTAATCAATTTAGCATTTGTATAAAACATGTACACAGCTTTCATCTATCTGTTCAGCAGTTAATTTGACCATGATTATTTAGTTTCATTTTATCAATTTGATATTTTAAGTATAAAATTTCTGTTTCTCTTACTATATCTTGTCAAATAGAGTCCACTACAGATGAAAATGTCAGAGGTTCTAGAATCACACAGATGCAGAGTTCCCCAAAACATGATAACTAACAGAAAAAAGTGACACAACATCATTGATTAATGATTTGAATAAGAAGTGTGCTACTCATGCCTTTTGCTATAATGACAAATAACTGAAGATACAAAGACTTTCACTTGACTCCATGATCACCATTTATTTGCACAGGTAGGTATTCATACACACAGAAGGACACATGTGACCTTCATACATTTTCAAGCTTCTGCACAGCTCACAAGAAAAGGCAAACATTTTTAGCCCAAGTTTAAGTACCTGGCAACCAAAGTATGAAATTATCCAAGGCACAAAGATTTGGAGGCAAACTATCAGCTTTGCAATCAGACAAAACTGAGTTGGAATCCTAAGTCTGCGTATCGACTTGACAATTATGATGAGGTTTAAATCATGTAGGTTCATGAATAAAGTGCAAGAACATGACAGGCCTCCAATTAATGGCGACTCCTTTTATTCCCTGTTAGAATGAGGCTCTACACCGCTGCAGGGCCGGGACCATGGCCTACATTTCTGTATCTACAGACTAGAAGAGAAAAGAAACGTTCACATTCATAGAACCAAAGACCACATGACAATATAAAAGTGTAACAGAGTTGGGACGGCTGTGGTCACGAAAGAAGGGCTTCCCTTTCTGCAAGCTTTGAAGGCTTGGCTCTTCAGCCCAGGTGGACTGTGACATGTGGAGGCAGCCTGAAGGAAAAATGCATTCATCATGAAGGCAGCTGGGTGACTATGCCAACTCAGGCAGCCACATCCAACCCTGCCTGCTCTGAGTTCAGATCACAGGCATGACGGTGACTTCATACCAGGAATTAGGCGAGGAGAAGTGCCTCTCCCAGGGATAGAAAATCAATACTCTGCACAGTTCAGACATGGGCCGCTACACGTCTTCTTCATTGTGGGAACAAAAAGGCAAGTGAGACGTGAGTGCAGGCACAGCGACAGGCCGGTGTCTGCAGCTCTTTGTGCCGGGCGTGACGCTGAAGCAGAGCCGATGCTTTGGGCGAGCCAATGTTATCACACTAAGTGAAGAGCAGAGTCATTTGCACAATCATTAAAAGCAACCCCTTTAGAGGAAAATGTGTTTTCTTCCATATGGATGCCAAACAATATAAATCACTGTCCCAAAGATTGTTCTATTCTTTCTACAGAAGGAAAGGAAAGGGAATCTTAATCCTGTGGATCTGGGTCACTCTTTTCATCTACTTTATAGTCTCTCTGTCTCTGTCTCTCTGTCTGTCTCTGTCTGTCTCTCTCTGTCTCTCCATCTCTCCGTCTCTCTGTCTCTGTGTGTGTGTATGTGTGTGTGTGTATAAATCCAAAATGTCACTACCATTGCATTAAGATCTGCCACAGGTTGGGGACGGGAGGGCTGGCAGCTTCCCTGCCTTGGTCTCCTTCCAGGAAAGCTGGTGAAAACTCATCACGGTGCCAAAGCCTTTCTCAATGTGACTAAGAATGGCATTATTATTTGTCATCTTTAATACTTTTAGTGACTCATACCTGTAATTAAATCAAAAGCCTGACCCATTTAACTCTGGTGGGTTGCTGGTGGCTGAGAACTGATAGAAAGCCATAACACTGGCATACAACGATAGCTGATAATCACTGTTACATAAGAGTCATGAAATAAATCGTAAATGATGCTAACTATTGCATTTAAAGGCAGGACAATTTATAGTGCACATTGTAATTACACTAAACTTACAGTGAAAGTGATTGTGATGCATCAAAAACATACTTGTGCCAATTCAGGTAAACATCTTACTGTGTAGGCATTTTCACTTCTGGGAGGGTATTGGACTAAATAGCTAAAAGCTCTTCTTACTAAAAACAACTAAAAATTCTGGGGAAAGGTGCTAAAAATCTTGGCAAATGTAGCATGAAACTGGCAAGACAGGAGTCTGCAGATGAAAAAATAAAAGAAAAAGAGAAAGAAATAATTGGAAATCTTGGGTGGAGGCAAGCAGTCAGGTCTGACTATGAGTTCTGCAGAATCCTGGTGACTTACTATGGGCCTTGACCTTGATGATGATACCACAGATAGAGGCATAAACAGAGACTCTGCTTCTCAGTGAGAAGTAAATCTGCAGCATGTAGGGAATCCACAAGAACACCTGCCCTGAGGATTCAGTTCAAGCCAGACTGGGTCCAGCCTTTCAGCAGCCCAAAGCTCCAGCAAGTTAGGGAAGAGGCCGTGTGACCAAAATGCATGCCAGTTTATGAATCTCAGGCTAAGCAATCACAACAAACAAATTTTTCAAAGCTGATAGTTCTCACAAAAATCAGAAAATTCAGAAGAAGGAGCTACCATGTTCTATTAAATAATTGCCTACCACAGCAATTTAAGTAGTATTTTCTCTATTTTTGACTGCAAATTCCTTGATCACCTCTTTTACATGACGGAAGTTGTGTCAGACAACTCTGCTGAAAGACTGCAAAAATAGTTTAGTCTTTTTCAGCCTGTTTGATCAAAAATATTTTTCAATCAATACTTTAGAAAGTCTCCTTCTGTTCTCAATTTGGCACTGGTAACATGGAAATTTTTAAGATTGTTATGAAATGTGTAAAATCTCTAATGTTTCTTCATTTGTAAACTGGAAGCTTTTAGCATTTTACATTTGCTTATGCAGTGACCAATACTCAACAGTCCTGAAATGATATTAAGTAGTTTGTCATGTATAGTTGCATTATACTGACATATTATAAATTTACATTTTCATCTTCAGCGTTAGTATCTCATGTCAAAACAACACAGATTATAAATCTTTTTCCAGTGTGTTTATATGTCTCACCTTTTACCAACTGGATTATAAAACAATCTAGGATTCTATTTGCTACTTAAACTCGACATTTCTCTCTTCATCTTAATGAGATACTGCACTTGGTATGATAGATTAAAAAGAATGCTATAATTTACTGCTTGATGTCAGAATAATTTCTCTTGGTTTCATTGATCATGTTTATTAATTTTGTTTCACATTTTGCTTTTTAATCTGAATTATCTCTGTTTGTTAGGAAATGAATTTAAAGATAACAAAATATAGCAGAAGCCTATATTAAAATAATTTTAATAGTGACCCTTTTATTAAAACATTCCAAAATGTCCTTCCAAATTATAGTAAAAGTACTTCCTAATTTACAAATGGAAATGTGACAGAGATTTTGGAATGTACAGACACGGTGGCTTGCAGCAACTGTAGTTTACATATCATACTTGAATAATGCTGATAAAACATCGCTTTACTAAAGAGCGCGCTGCTGGATTCC
>RJWH01009744.1:0-20711 GCA_004363575.1 Solenodon paradoxus
TCTCCCCCTCCCTTCTCCACTCTCCCCCTTCCTTCTCCACTCCTCCCTCCCTTCTCCACTCTCCCCAACCCTTCTTCATGTTCCCCCTCCCCTTTCTCTCCCCTCCCCTCTTCCTCCCACTCTCCCCTCCCTCCTGCACTTCTCCAGGTGGAGCACAGACTCTCCAGGTGGCCTGAAGCCTGCAGGGGGTCTGATTTCATTATCACATTGTCTGGAGCAGAAAATGTGTGGGGCTTGGTGCTCGGTGCTGTGAGGTGGGACGGGGAAGTGTGGGCTCCCACGCAGCCCGTTCTGGGTTCTGGCCGGGCCTGTAGCCAGGGAGAGCGAGGGGACAGTAAACAAGGCTGGGGGGATTCACATGGGGATGCTGGAGGGGAGTCTCCAGGCCTTCCCATGACGTCCCCCGACCCACCTCGCCCCCAGCCCAGATGCAGCTGTGGCCTGAAGTCGCAGCGTCCTGGTTCCGTCACGGACACGCCTGTGCTGGGCGGGACATGTTTCCTGGGGGCGTCTCAGACCTGCCAGGCCCCGGCCTGGGAGAGGCTGCCACCCTGTTTCCACGATGCCGGTGACTTGGGGTGACCGTCTGGGGAGGAGGGGCAGAGGAGAACGGGGTGGGGGTCAGGCCGGCTCCCAGGTGGGGCGCTCAGGCAGCCCCCACTGTGCTCCCCTCCGGCGCTGGGAAGAGGCCTGCAGGTGTCTGTGTGGGCAGGCCCGCCTGCGCCCTTGTGGGGAAGCGGGGCCCGGGAAGGGCTTTGGAGGGCTGTCTGGGTGACTGTCTGGGGGTGTTGCTCTGGGCCTGGCAGCCTGAAACAACGTTCTGTTTAGGTGAGTAGGTGGCTGCCTGCTGGACGCGGCGTCACGGGTGGGCTCCGGGGGGCCTTCCAAACCCAGAACACCTGCCGCGCCTGCTTCAGTGCTGCAGTCTCTCCCGTAAGAGAACAGCTTTCTGCTCCCGCGGAAGGAGAGCTCGCAGGCCCGTCAGTGGGGCCGACCTCCGCCTGTGCCCCCCAGCAGGAGCCGGCGGTGCCTGGGTGCTCAGACCGAGGCCACGCGAGCTCGGCCTGTCGTCAGGGTCCAGCGTGGCGTCCAGCCCTGGCCTGCGTCTCGGGGAGCAGGAGCCCCGGCAGCCGGCTGTCAGTGTTGCTCTAAGCAGGAGCACTGCCGGCTCCGGGCACGTGGAGGCCACACTCCGCCTGCCCGTGGGACGTGCTGCAGCCCAGCCGCTGAGGCCGCCTCCCTCCTAAACCACGAGCCCGGTGACATGTGCACGGGGCTCAACACGCCCCAAGGTGCGCCGGGGTCCCCACACTGTATGTTGACGTGAGAAGGGCATTTTAATGGGGTTTTGTGGGTGTGTAGGAGTCCTCGGCGCAGACAGGCGAGGAGTCCCATGAGAGGGACCAGTACGTGGTCTGCTCCGGCAGGAAGGGGCCGGCATGTGGAACGGCCCGTGGGCGCTACGGGACCCAGAGAGCGAGGGACCCTGGAGATACCATGCTGAGTTAGCTTCTTCCTGAAGTGGGTCCAGGCGCGGTGGCCTCCCACCCGGTGTCCGGCCTCCCCTTAGGGGTGCAGCTCTCACTCCCTGCCCCACGTCACACGTGGCACGTGCACTCCAGGTGGGACGGAGGGCGGGCTTCGCGCAGAGGGGACGGGTCCGCCCGATGAGCACTGGGTGCCTGAGCGCTGGGGACGGGCAGACTGCAGGGTCGCCAAGGTCAGCGGCGCAGTCCCCAGAGGGCACTGTTCTGCTTTACTCCTGGGCCCAGTGTCTAAAGGCAGCTACCAGCTGAGTCCAGGCCAGGGGCCTTTTCTGGAAGGTGGGCCGGCCTGCCCGCTTTTGATTCAGCAGCCACCAAGCACACGTGGTGGGGCCCTCACCACCACAGAGGGTGACTGCTGACCGGCGGGGTGCTCACGGGCGCCCCGTGGGGCGCTCAGCTGCCGGCCACCAGGTCCGCCTCTGGGGGGTGGGAGCCAGGCCTGAGCTGTGGGTCCTTGGTGCACAGGCCGGACCGGGCAGCAGGGCCCAGAACGTCCTGCGAGCCTCCGCCTCCCGGCCTTGACGGCCCGTGGCCCTCTCTCCGCCTCCCCCTGGGCCCCCGCGAGGGTCCCTCCTAAGTTCAGTCTGCGCCCATCTTCTCTTCACAGTCATGCTGGTCTGGGCGGGGGAGGCTGAGGTATGCACAGGAGATGACAGGAACGTCACCTCCCAGAGAGGAGAAGGGAGGCCCATGTTCTCTGAGTGTCCCACTGCCCAGCGTGTAGAGACGGAACGTCTTCTGATGGTCACATTACTTCTCTGCATTTGGAGCAAAGTGCTGACCGCGTGTCTCCGGGTGCAGTGGGGCCGACCCTCCTGGCTGCTGAGTGTGACATGTGACGAGGGCTGTGCCCTCAGGCCCCTGGGAGGCAGCACGGATGCCCCCGCCTCCCCTCCACCACTGTCCCCAGGCCCACCGCCTCACCTTTACCGGCCACGGGCCTCTGCATAGCCTGCCCTCGCCGGCGTCCACCTGGCGGGCTCTATCTGGCTTTGAGGGCTTCCCGCCCTGCTCTGGTCCTACACCATCTTAGAACATCCCTTAGTCGCCATTCTTACGTGTGGATGGCTCACGTCCCTCCTCCTAGCACTTTCTGTTCCCTCCTCTCTCTGGAATGGAAATGCTGCCCACGGGCTCTCCTGACAGGCCTGCAGGCTCCAGGCAGCCCTGCCCCAGGCCAGCTCCACCTCTGTAGCGAGAGAGGGAGCCAACAAGTGACCCAGAGGGCCGCAGGCGCGAGAGAGGCGCGATGGACCATCTTGCCTCCTGCTTGGCCCCGGAGGGCCGTGTCTGCAGGCCTCGGGTCCCTGGTCAGGTCCAGGGGTCCCTCCCGACTCTGAGAGCCTCCACTGGCCTCCTCCTGCTCGGGCACAGAGCAGGAACAGGGGCTGGGCCCCTTAAGCACGCCGGTGACGGGGAAGCCGTGATAACTATCGGGTGTTGTCAGCTGCTCAGTGTTGGGAAGCCATCAACCTTTGGATCACTGCACTATGGGCAGAGCTGACCGTCCCAGGGAGGAACCTGGGGCTGGGCAGCTGTGGAGGGAAGGGGCTGTTCGCGTGCCAGTGACCACTCCCCAAGGGGCGATGCACCTCCATCAGCCACTTAGGCTGATGCCTGGCCTCTGACTTTTGGGGACCAGGCGCTGGGTTGGGGGAGGCCACAAGAGGAGTTCCTCGAACCCTGGAAGATGGAGGCGGGGCGGGGGGAGGCCTGTGGACCTGGGCAGTGCCCACCCCTGAAGCAGGCGGAGGTGAGGTCCCGGGAGAGGAGGCAGGTGGTCAGGCCTCCCTCCACCAGTGACCAGGGCCAAGACGTCCTTCCCGCCCTGCCCTCCCCAAGTGCGCCGGACAGCCCTTTCTGCTCGGCCCGCCCCTGAGCAGCAGGCTGAGTGTGGGGGCGCACACTCCATCCTGGGTCAGCCGTCCGTGCACAGGGCTGGCCGGGCAGGCTGGAGGCAGTGCGGCCGAGCTTGGGGCTGCTCTTCCTGTAAAGGCACCGACATGCCTGGCCGGGTTCCTCCAGGGCCCCGGGATCCGACTGCGCAGGGGACTCACGTTCCATTATGCTGAGCTTATGCAGAAATAATGAGGGAGGCGCGGTCCCCGGAGCCCGTGTCTAATGGAGGGAAATTTATTCCTTGCCTTCCAGAGACGCCACGCTGGCTAGTCTTTAAGCAAAAGTGTCGCCTGCCGCCTGCACGGGTAGCCCCATGGATGCTGGGGCTGGAGAGGCCTCTGCCGCGTGACGATCCAGGCCGGGGCAGGCGTGGAGCGCTGGGCAGTCAAGGGCGGTCAAGGTCACTCCTCGAAACAGGGGCTTCGGGGGGATGGGGTGAGGTCAGCGAGTTTGGGTCCTGGGGACATCCCCTCCCACAGGGCTGGGCTGCAGAGCCACCCTCTCTCTCCTGAAAACCGGGGGCTGAATGAACCCCACATCACTGCGGCAAGAGCAGACCTCCCAGACCAGACTCCAAGGGCCCAGGCAGGTTCTGCTGTGGCTGGCGCTCCTGGGGCGGCGCAGCCCTAACAGGACGGCAGGTCACTTCGTGCCTCTGAAATGGGAGTGGGCTGGGTTCTGTGCCGAGCCTCTGTGGGCCCAGGGAACGGGGCCGGGCAGTGCACTGTCCTCTGGAGCCTGGGGTCCGGCCCTGGGCTCCCTCCGGACAGGACTAGGCCCGAGCTGGGACGGGTCACCTCCACATGCTCCTTTGCTGGGCTCTCTGTGGGCAGAGAGCTGACAGTCGTGGTGGGGTATCGGGGGTGTCTGTTCTCTGGGGAGGGGCCCTGGGTGGGCGCTGGGAGGGGAACATAGGGGTTTAGGGCAGGTGGCCCTTCGGGGTCCCTGTGCTGGGGAGGCGGCCCCAGAACCTGCTCACCTCCCAGCAGAAAACCCCGGGCACATGGCACCTGGTGGGGTCAGAGGACGTGGGCGCCTCCCCAGCAGTTTGTCAGACCAGGCCTCCTGGGTGGACTCTCCAGGCCTGTCTGTCCCTGCGCACCCTCCCGGCATGGACAGGCACACTGACCCCCAGCCTGTCTCCTGCTCCCCCCGCCTCTCCAAGGCGGCCTGTAAACCCACCCCTCACTCCCTTCCTTCCTTCATTGCTCCTGACTGTTTTCAGGGTAAAGTCCCCCAGCAAGCCCTTCTCTGGTCCTTCGGGAAAGGTCCAGCTGCCTTTGGGGGCATAGGGGACCCGGCCTGGAGCAGCCCCAGCCTCCCGCCTGCATGCAGCCAGCACCCACCAGGGGATGTGGAGCAGATCTGCTGAATGGGCCAAAATGCAAATTCCAGACACCGCATTCCCTGTGAGGTAGAAGCCAGGCTCAGCAGGCTGCAGGGGAAGGGGGCTCTTTCTCCTGCAACTTAGCCGGCTCAGGGCTGGGGCAGGGAGGTCTGCAGGCCGGCTCTCTGGCAGCAACCCAGCCGGGGGCTGCGGTCCCCAGGGCTCAGCACGGACCGCCTCCTCATCTGGGGCTTCTGCAGGGGTCTGTCCTTCTCTGAGCGGGGTTGAGGGGGACGACTCTAGAAGCATTTCTGGCTTCAGGCACCCAGCACCCCTGCTCCCATCCAAGGAGGCGATGCCGCCTCCAGGGCGTGGGAAGCTGCCTCGTGGCTGCTGCAGAGACTGTTCTCATGTAGACGCGACCCCGGCCATCTCACGGGGAGCACCGATGAATGTTTACTACCTCGGGGTTTTTTTTCCAAAAAAAAAAGTAATTTCGCTGTCTGGTTATTAAATCTACTTTTATTGCTACAAAAATGCCTCCCATCCATTAGCATGAGGGGCTGCGTGCTCCGGGCCACGGCTGTCTCTCCCGGTGCTGGAGCCTGACGTCCAAGCTGCTGTTGAGGGGATGTGTGTGAGAGAGAATGAGTGTGAGCACGTGAGTGTGAATGAGAGTGAGCACACACGTGACTAGAAGTGTGAGTGTGTAAGAACGTGTGTGTGTGTGTGTGTGTATGTGCAGTGAGAGAGACACACCTTCTCGGCCAGAGCTGGGAGGCTGGGGGTGCTCCACCTGGCCGCCCTGTACCCCGAGGCCCTGCTGGGGGCAGTGGCCCCCGAACAGTTTACAGCACAGACTTGTGTGCACTGACGCACCGAAGCCGCCCTGGCACACACGTCTCTCCCATTAGATCCTCCGACTGGCCCTCCGGACCCCGCAGCGCCCTTCTGAGGCGGGTGCCCCCGTAACTCTTCGAAGCAGCTCACTATCTCACACCCCATCCTCTCTGGCCAGGAGAGGGGTGGGCTGACCGGTGACCTGTGCTCCCACCCAGAGGGACAGCAGCTGCAGTCCCCAGAGAGCCCGCCGCCCCGGCCCCCGGAGGCTGTGCATCTGGAGGGAGGGCTGGTCCAGCTAGGGACAGGGGTATTGGTCCCAACACCTGGGAATAGGTTAGACTCCTCGGGTGCCGGAGCCCCTGGGCCGGGCTGGTTCTGCCCCTGAGGGCGTCTCGAGGGACCCACCCGGATACCTGGCCACCAACACCTGCTCCAGCAGGCTTCATACGACAGGTCAGCTAGCAAGCTCCTGCGTCGCCCGAGTGGATGACAGGGCTGTCTTCCCCACTCAAGCCCATGTCCACTCTCCAAGACAGGTTTCCCAGGACAAAGAGGGGACAGAGGTGCGGGGGAGGGGACTGAGGGACGAGAGAGCATAACATGCCATCACATGTTTCGGTTTTCCAAGGGCTACTCTACACCTGCTCAGAAAAAATTGCCAACGTGAGGTCCCTTTCTGTCCAAGAGGAGGCATTTTCTCCCCCAGGTGCCCACCCTCGCGATGGCACGGTGGTCACGTCTGGGGCGGGACAGGGTCACTAAGGACCACACGGAGGCTTCCAGCTAAGGCTTCTGGGGTTTGCTGCCGTGTTTTAGGATTTGTCCGCGATGCGGGGGCAGAGGGGCTGCGTTCAGGGGCGGCCGCGTGGACGCCAGGCTGCGCGAGGGAGCCGACCTGTGAGAGCGGACAGAGCCTCCGTGTGATGCTCTACAAGCCGGGGTTTAGGGCCTGGCCACACTGCGGGGACCCGAGCAGCGGCATTACACGCTTCTGCAGACGCGTTTTCGGGTGACTGGAAAGGCCCTCTGCAGCCCCTGCGTTTTCTTCTCGTTATTTTGGTGTGGATTCCAACGTGTCTGCTCCGTCCGTGTTGAAATCGGCTCCGTGTTTGGAGGACATCACGTCCACTCCCATGTCACCGCCACGCGCCCCGCCTACCGGGGCAGCCAGATTTAGCAAAACAAACCAAACAGGACGCCCAGTTCGGCACGCATTTCAGGGAAACAGCGACACCTCCCTCCCTCTCTGGTCCGAGTGTGTCCCCGGCACGACGGGGGACGTCTGTAAACTAACGAACCAGCTGCTGTCTCTCTGAAATTCAGATTTCACAGAGTGTCATGTGTTTACGTGACAGCCTTCTCCCGGCCCACACCACCCCCGGACACACTGCTGTCAGGTGACAACACAGGCCTCTTTCTGGTCCCCCGGGGGCCCGGGCCTGCGCGGCTCTGGAGCGGGCAGGACCCCGCCCGCGGGCCCGGGTATCCGAGTTTCCGCAGGGCTGTGGGCTCGCACGCAGGGGTGGACCCAGAGGGGGGTGGGCAGAGGCCGGGGCCCAGCCTCCCTGGGTGCTTCTCAGACGCACCAACGGGTGAACACAGGCAGCTCGGCCTCTAACACCGAGTGTCGCTGGGGGTCTGAGGGCGGCCAGGGATGCTCCCGAGGTCGGGGCCCTGAAATGACCATTCCAGGTGGGGAGACTGAGGCTAGAAAGTGTGTGAGGGGCCAGGCGAGGGCGTGAGGGGAAGCGGTGTGAGGGGCCAGGGATTGGAAGTCCACGGGGCTCCTGGCCCCCTTGGCCCCAGCCCACTCCCGTCACAGGGCTTCAGATGGGCTGGGGTCCGAGGCCCTGCAGGGATTTCCATTGCTGCCATGACAAGTCACCACAACTTCGGTGACTTCCCACGACTTGGGTGTCCAGATCCCAGGCGGGTCTCCCTGAGAGAAATCCAGTCCTTCTGAGGTGCCGGGGGCCCTCTGCCCAACCTCTCCTGCTTCCAGAGGTGCCGGGTCTTTGATCCAGGGCCGTCCCTCCTCCTCGGAGCCGGCAGGACAGCACACCGCTGCCCCAGGCTCTCTGCCACACCAGCCGGCAGGGAAGCAGGTGCTCCCCGAGCCCGGCCATGCCGGCGCCACGGGGCTCAGCCAACCGGACCTGCCTCCAGAGCGGCCAGATGACACCCCTGCTGTCGTAAGTCACGGTCACAACAGCTGGCTCCACGGCACCCTGGGGAACCTAGGCCCGTGTTCACGTGTGCGCTGGACGCTGGATGGGCCCTGGGAAGCTCTGTCCATGTGGCCTCGTGCAGCGGTTCCCGGGGCGATGTGCCAAGTGGGTGAAAGAACCCGCTTTGTGGCCGGATGGACTGGGTGCCAGTGACAACAGCTCACTCACGACCTGTGTGTGATGGAGGCACCCTAACCACTCGGGGCTCTGTCTCCCCCTCTGTGCACAGGCCCCATCACAGACATGCGGCTCCAGGGCGTGGGCTGGACCGCGGAGGCCCACCTGCTCTCTGCCTCAGTCTCCCCAGCTGTGAAGCCAGTGGACCGGTCCTAACTCCCCTTCCCGCGAGGCTTCATGATGCTGGGAATTCAGGTCAGCGCTACACTGCTGATCTCATATGTAATTATTTTTTCTCAGGATTACACTTTCTTGAATAAAAATGAAATAAGGCCTTCAGAATAATGGATGAAATACTTTTTGACCTAACATTAATATGCCACACTGGAGGCAGGAAAATGAATCAGGAAGATTAAAGAGGTGGGCCCAGGAGTGTAGCCACCGGGCCGCAGACGCCGCGGGAGGGGCTGTCTCTGTCTTGTATTTATTCGCACTAACGCGCCCGGGAGATTTCACAATAACCGGCGCTGCTGGGGCGGCCCCCGGCGGTGTCGCCTCGTCCCCGGCGCCTCTGGCTCACATGGGGGCGCGTGCTGCCCACCCCTCATAGCTGGAACTCGGCGCCTCCGAAGAGCCCGGCCGTGCTGTCAGGAGGGTGGGGGCAGGGACGGGGGCTGCTAGGAGCCGGCCTGTGCTTCAGCGACGGACGGGGCGGCCATGCACCCACCACGCCGAGGGGTCTGGGGTCTCTGCCTCCAGTCAGGCACGGACCCTCCCTCTGCAGGGACCCTCTCTTGCCTGTGCATGCATCTGCGTGATGCCCGCAGGGGCTCTGTGGGGGGCACAGGGAACCCGGCCACGCTGCCAGCCGCCAGCAGTGTCCACCTGACCCCCAGGCCCGCCCCTCTCCACCTGGCCTCTCCCCTGGCCTCTCTTCACAGGCTGCGGAGCTGTGGGCACACCTCTGTCTTTGAGACAGGGGGAATGGGGTGTCATTCACAGAACGGGGTCCCCTAGCACCCCGCCATCCCGGGTAAGGCCCCGGAGTGGCCACTACCTGGTCAGGATGGCAGGCCCACACTGCCCCCATGCCCAGCCCCTCGACAACACTGTCCTTAGCAGGCCTCGTGCACTGTTTGCATGAAGCTCTAGCCTGGAGGGCTCTGCCTTTGGGAGGAGGTTGCCAGGCTGACCACTGGCCCCCCAGGTGCTCAGAGCAACCCCCACCTGGCCCCAGCCCAGTTGCTCCTGCCTGAGACTCCCCCCTTGGGGTGCAGGGACCCTGCTGGGGTAGGCACGGGAGGCAGAGGCGTGCTGGCACCCCACCCCGCTGTCTTTAACGCACAGCCTGACGAGTGTCAGACGAGGCCAGCGTCAGGGCCGACTGTCCCGCCTCCATCCAGGGGCTGCAGGTCCTGCCAGCGAGCGCAGTGCTCTATGGGCCCCGTCTGCGTGGGGGCGCCTCCGCTGCAGCCCATAAGCCAGCACAGCTTGTTCCTGAAGCCCACGCGTTTGCCGGGGTCTTTGACAAGCGAGCGCAGAGTGACGCGGAGCCACCGCGGCCGTGTCAGAGGCCGGTTCCACTGCCCTCATTGTCCCCTACGGCTGCCTTTCATATCAGGTCGCAGGGCATCAGAAGGAAAGTGTCATCACTATGCCATCTCCCCCCAGGGGCTCCAGAGGGCCCTTGAAAAATTGGGGGTGGGCAGCAAGGGCTCTGGTTGGGCTGCTGAGAAGCTCGGCACCTGTGGGTACCCCGTGTGTAGGAACTGGGGTTGGGGAATATTTGTCCTCTGTAACATTTTTTGTTTTCTTTGATCAAACATCACCAGATCTACAACTCACCTTTATTTCTTTCTCTCTCTCTCCTTCTCCCTTTTCTCCTCAGCTACCAGGAAGCTCAAAGTTAAATTTAGTTTGTAACGGCCGAAACCATTTCACACATTATTCCGATGGGAGTAGCTCCTTCCCTTTCCCTCCATGCTTTCTAGCTCAGTTTTCACTTTCCTTCAACCATCTCTGCAGACATGATTTTAATCACAAAGCACCGCCTCATCATAGAAAGAGAAGAGGCTTACCCTACGTCCCTAGAGGCAGTGCCGGGCCAGCTCTGGCCAACTTCTTTGGACAGAGGAGAAAAAGAAGGTGCAATCTCAGTTCCCAATTGCCCTCCAGGCCTGGTGGAGAAATTAAACGGGTCTGAGAGCCGCTTGCTCAGCTGTGGGGCGAGTCCTGGGCTGCACCGAGGGAGTCACGTTTCCTCGGGAAGCCGACCCGCTGAGCCGGCCCTGCAAGGCCAGCCCCGCAGGCCAGTCTCCCTGTCCCCACACTCCCCACCGAAGCAGGCGGCCGTGAAGGCCGATGGCGACTCAGCGCTGGAGAGAGGAATGCCTCCTCTGTCGGCTGCTGCTCGGCGCTCCCCGCACAGAGCCGGGGCACACGCAGCCCCTTCAGGACACTGATGGGCATGGCGTGTCCACAGATTACGGTACCGTATTTCTCTGGGTTTTACAGAGGGCCAGCAATCTGCGCTGCCCTGTCCGCCCCCTGTGCCATCGATCTTGGCCGAACGAGCGGGCAGATTGCATTTGGCCTCCCCTGACACGCCCCGCAGCCAGGCTGAGGTGAGTCTGGCCACTTTTTTCATGTTCCTCCTAACAGGTTCAATATTTTAACAAAGCCGAGAGCTGGAGGCACTGGCGGTGGTTTCCAGGAGACAGCCGGGCGCGCATCCTTCTGCCATGGTAATTAATTCAGTGGCCCTGAGTTATGGACGCAGCGCCAGGGAGCCGTACCGCCCACCTCCTGGCGGTGTCACAGCCTCCGCCCCCCTTTGCGGGGATGGGACGTCTGGAGGCCGAGTCGGAGGGCTTGCTGGGTGGGTGTGTCTGCGGGTCCGGCCCAGCAGCATGGAGTGTGCTCTGCCCCGGCTGCCAGGTTCTGGGCGCTCGGCCCTCCGTCCTCGGGTCATGGCCGCAGACCCTGGAGGAGGGAGAGGAGGCAGGAAGGAGGGAGCGGGAAGCTCCCAGGGGAGGGCATGGTGCAGAGCGGGTGACAGGGACCACAGGGCTCACAGAGCAAGAAGGTGAGAGATGCGCTGTGGGCAGAAGGGCGAGATGGTCTTCTGTGAGGTCCCTGCGGCCAGCACTGCCCACTCGGCGTCTGGCACCCGCCTGCCGCGGGAGACTGGCAACTCGGGCACAGCCGGGCAGGCGCTTGTGAGTCCGTGAGCTCGTGCTGGACCAGGGCCTCTGCCGTCTCCCCCGCTCCCAGGATGAGGCCTGAGTCTAAGGCCAGCGAGCAGCCAGCAGGGGAGGATGCGTCCCAGGGACACAGGCGGAGCTTGCGGAGGCGGGAGGGACTTTGAGGAGCAGAGACAAGAGGAGACTGGACAAGCGTCCGTTCCCACTTCTGGGATGGACCGCCCAGGGGTTCGGGGAAACCAAGGCTGCCGGACGCGTCGCGGAAGTGGCCCGGCAGGGCGAGGCGTCACTCCAGCCTGGGTCTGGGCAGAGAGGTGCGGTCCCCCCAGACCCGCAGCCCGGCTTCTAAGTCCCAGCCCCGCCACCTGGGTTCTCACTCCCGGCCCCTCCTGCCCCTGGGAGGCCGCCGCACCCTGTTCCACCCGTGCGAGTCTGTCACTGAACATCATCTGCAGGATGGATGTGTGTCTCTGGGGCCGCATCTTTCTTTCTGGTGTTTTCTGCCTTTGGGATGTCGTGTGGGCTGGAGCAATGACCCAGGATCCACATGCCTTACCAGCCGGGGAAACAGTGTCCATGCGGCAAGTGTGTCCCAGTGAAAGCGCAGGGGCCGCTGCCCCAGGAGATGCAGGGAAGCAGCCCGCACCTCCCCCTGGGGCTTGTGCTCCAAGAGGCTGGGCCAACCTCGTTGGTAAACATTGGTAAACAAAGGCCGCGTGTCCCTTGTGGGTCCTGGGTGCTGGTGGAGGGCCGGGGGCCCTCCCTCAGCACTGGGGGTGTCGGGTGGCGTGGCTGTGGTCTGGCTCCGGTCAATCAGACCGCGCTGGGGTGTCATGTCCAGAGGAAGCCTGAAAGCCAGCCGTGTGCCCTGTCCCTGTGCACGGTGTGGTGCCAGCCTGGGGTCCAGCAGGTGGTGTCCAGTGTTGGCCCATGGAGCTTGGGGGTCTGGGGCAGGTGCCTCACCTGTGTGATCTGACCTGGTGTGGTCTCACCTGTGTGGCCTCACCTGTGTGATCTGACCTGTCGGGTCTCACCTGTGTGATCTCACCTGGTGTGGTCTCACCTGTGTGATCTGACCTGTGGGGTCTCACCTGTGTGATCTGACCTGTCGGGTCTCACCTGGTGTGGTATCACCTGTCTGGTCTCACCTGGTGTGGTCTCACCTGTGTGATCTGACCTGTCTGGTCTCACCTGTCTGGTCTCACCTGGTGTGGTCTCACCTGTGTGATCTGACCTGTCTGGTCTTACCTGATGTGTTCTCACCTGTGTGATCTGACCTGGTGTGGTCTCACCTGTGTGATCTGACCTGGTGTGGTCTCACCTGTGTGATCTGACCTGTCTGGTCTCACCTGGTGTGGTCTCACCTGATGTGGTCTCACCTGGTGTGGTCTCACCTGTGTGATATGACCTAAGTGTTCTCACCTGTGTGATCTCACCTGGTGTGGTCTCACCTGTGTGATCTGACCTGTCTGGTCTCACCTGGTGTGGTCTCATCTGATGTGGTCTCACCTGGTGTGGTCTCACCTGTGTGATATGACCTAAGTGTTCTCAACGGTGTGTTCTCACCTGGCTGTGCCCTCTAGTGGGTGTGGTCACAGAGTTAGGGAGTGCCAGGTCCCACCTGGGCGTGCGGGTCTCTTCAGGCTGAGTGTCTGGAGGCCCCCACGTCCAACCACTGGACCCTCCTGGGAGGCGTGGACCACAGGCCTGTGCACCGTGTCCACCTTGGAGCCAGGTTCTTCCCCGGCCCGTGCCCGTTGGGGATGAGCGCCCCTTCCAAAGAAGCGAGAGGGTGTCAGGAGAAGGGCTGCCCCGCCAGCGTGGCGGCTCACACCCTGGCTGGCCCCACACGCGCTCCTAAGGGTCCCACGCTGGCTGTTCCACGCTCTGTGACAGCATCTCCCCTCTGTGGTCCACGCTCCTGCAGCAGAGGCTCCGTTGCTGGCCATCAGTGCCCGCTGAGGGGGACAGCAGTGTCCCCCCTCTACCACGTGACTCCTCTGAGGCCACATTCCCCCGAACACCTTCCAAGTGCTGGCCTGTGACTCGCCGTCCTTCCTGCCCCCGTCGTGGAAGTCCCCTAGAGGCCCTGGACCCCATGGCCCCTGAGTGCTCAGGACCCACATCCAACAGGTAGAGATCCCGTCCTGCTTCTGGCCCTCCAGCCATGTGGGCTCAGCCCAGGGTCCCACATGGCCTGGACCTCAGCATCCTCACCTGTCAAATAGGCCAATGGCGTGGAGACCTAGCTCCACAATGACCCTGGAGACCCCACCTCCTGGTGTCATCTGTGGGGGAGTCTCCTCACGCTGGTCTGCAGGACCAACGGCAGCGGACAGAAAGCAGTGGGTTCTCAGGGCCACCGCGGCCATCTCCGCGCCCTGATGTGTGCTTCTCTCTCCGAGTTTCTCTCTGACTGTGGGGTCATGAGCAGCCCAGAGACGGAGCCACAGGGGAAGATTCCGGTGTCCTTTCTGCCACGTGTGTGAGCCGGGAGGCGCCCCTCAGCCCCATGCCAGCCTCCAGAGGAGGCGGCCCCGACACCTGACCGGACCCCCCGCAGGCTGCCCTTCACGGGGAGCAGGGACGGGGCGGACACAGCTCTGGTGTTTTCTGCAGCTGGAAGCCGGGCACTGGTCCCAGCGGCTAGAGCAGCAGAACTAACAGCCTCAGAGCGAGGCCCCTTGGCCATGCACGGAGGAGGGTGGGGAGCGCAGCACGCGCTGCCCCAGACCGCGTGGCACAGTGACCGCGATGACCATGGCCTGGCGCCCAGGAGGCCTCGCCCTCGTCCCTCAAGGTTGCAGGGCTCGATGGAGGTGACATTTACATGTGGCTGCAGTCTCTTCACCTCCTCCTGGTGGGAACCTCGGAGTCTGCTCGGAGCCCCTCAGCGTGGAGGAGGCAGAAGATGAATGAGTCTGCACATCTGGGCCCTGACAGCAGCACTCAAGGCCATTCCACGCACTCGCTTTTCAGCTCTTCCTCCCACGGCAGCAGCTGGTGGTAAGTGGAGCCCAGTGCACGTGAGGGTGTGAGCCCAGCCCTCGCCCGCTCCCTCCACCAGTGCGAAGGAGGGAGCACCGAGGAGAGGACGGGACCCGGTCCCGTGACCACGCACCGCTTCCGCCGCCCTCCCCGAGCCCACCTGCAGTGCCCACACTCCGGCCGGCCCTGCCGGCCGCGTCAGCCGCTCAGCGTGTGCCCAGCAGACACGCACAGCCCTGTGCCTCAGCCCGGCCCTGACGCGCCTGCAAGGCTGGAGCTGCAGACAGAGCCTCAGCCCAGGGCCGGCCCCGCGGAGGGTTCACGGACCTCGCTGTTCTAACAGCCCTTGAAGGTGGAGCTGGCACCCAGGGCCTGGCTCTGACTAGGGCGATCGGCACCCCGCAGAAAAAGTGGGCTCTGGGCTTGGCTTGGGGGTGCAGTGAGGGGTCGGGCTGAGCCAGGGCATCAGGAGTGGCAGAGGGAGTGTGGGCGGGCAGCGACGGCCACGGCCCTTGCAGGCAGCCTGCTCCCCGGGCCGGAGGCTGCAGGGAGCGTGGGACAGGCCCCGCCTTCGCAAAGCCAGCACTGGCCCACCCGCCGAAAGAGTGACATGCAGGACGGACCTGCCAGGGGTCCTGCCGCCCAGGGAGATAGAGGCTGAACCAAGGTGGAAGCCAGGGCCACGACGGGGTCTGGGGGAGGACATGACGGGGCCTCACCACCGGCCCCTGTGCTCTGGCCGCAGCCGCTGGGCTCCGCTGGCTGAGGAGGCCCAAGGGGAGGAGGCAGAGGGGCTGGGGGCGCTGGTAGAGGCCCGGCTTCAGCGGGGCAGGGACTTTGGTCCCCACCGGGGAAGTGGTCTGTGGCAGGGGCAGGTGTGGGCTGCGGTCGGTAACCAGAGACTGGACAGATGAAATGAAGGTGCTCAGGATATCGGGTCGCCATGTGTCCCAGGTGGACCGCTCGGCCTGGTTTAGCAGCATTGAAACAACCCCACCCCTGCACCCTCCCACCCCACCCCACCCCACCCTGCCGCACCCCCGTCCGTCCTTGTCCGTCCCCATCCGTCCTGCATTTGAGCTCCCCACCCGCACACCTGATTGTGGAGACGCCAGTCAGTCGTGGCTTCAATTCTGAAATTACAGGAAATCAGACAACGCTCAGGTCTGAGGGCTGGATGTGGGGTGTGAGTGGGCCTTTCGGCGGCCGGGGGAGTCCATTCTGGAGAAACACTGATGCTGGGGGCACGTGACGTGAGCTTGGGTGAGGCCCGTGTTCCGTGCCCGGAGCAGGCATCACACCCGGGATGGAGGGGTCCGGAGAGGGCGACGTGATGGTCAGGGAGCAGGGCTCACGTGGGCCGTGGCGCAGGCAGTGCGTGGCTCTGGGGGCTGCACAGGCCTCAGGAACCCGTGGGTGGTCTCTGGCCGGGCCTGGGCCTTGAGTGGCGGAGCGGGAGGGGCAGCGAGGCCCCGGGTCCGTGTGGCGTCCCCTCCCCAAGCTGTAGTCTGCAAGGACTCGAGGACGCTGGCTGAGTCACACGGCGCAGATGACAGGCTCTCCAGGAAGACAGCTGTGCCCACAGCGTCAGTCCACGTGCACGGCACGTATTTGGAATTAATGCCACTCGTTTTTAACCAATAGATGGTCCCTAACAGCAGCGGATTCACGGGGAAGTCACGCTCTTGACGCAGGAGCTGCTGCTAATACTACGCAGCGGGGTGCCCGGAGGCTGGAGCCGGGCTCCCGGGGTAGCGGGGGCAGGAGAGGCGTGCGGCCCACCCCAGGCCCTGCTTTCACACTACGTTTTCACCTTTTAATAGACGGGCTATTTTCAGCCAGCCTGTCAACACCTCTGTAGTTTTGTTCTTCACACGGCAAACTGAGGAAGATGATCCAGCTGGGGAGAGAGAGGCTCTTTAGCAGCATGGCGGGGGGGCTGGGTGGCGGGGGCTTGTTTCCGCCGGGACCCCCAAGTTGGGCTTGGAGGGGGCCCTCCACCCGTGCTGGCTTTGTGAGGATGGACAGAAGCTGATGTCTCCGGGGCTGTTCTAGGTTCCAGCAGCAGCTGGGGCTCGGCTTCCCCAGACCTGGACCCCGGAGGGGAGCTGGGGGGCTGAGTCCCGAGACACGTTCCTTGAGAATGGAGGCGGCACCTGGGACCCAAGCGAGAGGCACCGTGAGTGTTGGCAGGCAGAGTCCTCCCCTGACCCCAGCCAGCTCGGGATGCCGCTGCCCTGCAGGCCGCACCGTGGGGCGCCCCGCCACCCAGCGCTGGGTGCTGAGGGGGCCTGGCTGTGCGGGAGGGGCTCGGAAGGCGTGGGCCCAGGAAGGTGGTGCAGGGAAGCAGAACGTGGCCTGGGAGCGGCCCACGTGGAGTGCCCCACTCCCTTCCCGCCCAGGCTCGCAACGGGCCGCCGGTGGGCGCTGGAGAGCTGTGAACGTGTCACGGGAGGCGGAATCTGACGCCTTCCCCCGCTGAGCCAGGCCAGAATCGAGGGTGCCTGTGCCATGCAGACTGTCCCGAGGACCCCCGCCCCGTTACCACGCTGGGTGAGATTTCTGTTTAGGTGCTGTGGCTTCCTCTCCCAGCCAAGCCCATGGGCTCCAGGTGACCGTCACTCGGGCTTTGCTTGTCCAGAGAGGTATCTTCCATGGACCTCGGTCCCACAAAACCTGAAGGCCACATAGGGGGTGGGCCTTCCTGTGACCCTGTGACCACTGGGTCCCTACTGGGCCAGGATCCCCAGCCCCTCCTGAAACGAGTGTCTAGAAGGCCACCCTCAGGGACACTGGGGCCTGGAGGCTCTGCTGTCCCCCAGGAGGGCCTGCTTTCTAGGAATCCAGCCCGATCCTCCCGGGAGTCAGAGCGCGTCTGTGGTCTCTTCCTTTGAAGGCCGTGGTGCAGGGAGGGGCCGCGCGGGCTGTCCTGCCCCAGCTGGGTAGGTCCTGGGCAATGTCAGACAGGACACTCATGTCCCCAGGGCCCTGGGTCCTGGGTGGTGTCACACCAGGCCCCTTCCTCACACAGGCGCTCAGGTGGTTCCTTCTGCAGAAACCAGCTCACGCCAGCCCAGCTGGGGCTCCCACTCCCAGGGCAGAGATGACAGAAATGGGAGCCACCTCCGCCTGGAAGGACAGCCACTTGGATGCTTACAGTCTTATTGACTAGAACTGGGCCCATGACCCTCCCTGGACTGGTCTCTGAGCACAAGGTCTGCTCCTGACTTGAGCTTTGCCATAAAGGAAGAAATAAAGAGCATCTGTCCAGCCTGGGTTGGTCACGGGGGCGGGGTCTGTGGGGGCGGGACCCTGGGTCACACTGGCTCAGGTGACTAGAAGCCGGGCCGCACCCTCCATGCTGCCCACCCACTGTCCTCACTCCTGTGAGTGACCTCTCCTCTGAGTATGACCGTGGACCACCAGCGCCCGACACAGCGGTGACCAGGGCCCGCTGCCCACAAGGACGTCCCCTGCATGCGGGACCAGGAGAGCTAATTCAGATGAGACGACTGCTGCGCCCTTGAGAAGCAGCAGCGGCGGCAGCAGCGGCCACCGAGGCCTCCTGGAACCAGACACTCCGGGGCGCATGGCCCCCGAGCAGAGGAGGGGCTGAGTCTGCCACCTAGCCCGGCCGCCTGGGCGTGACCGGACCCGCTCCCGCCTGCCCTCCCTCTGCTCTGGCAGGGCCGGCCGCAGGACTCCGGGCCCCGGGTGGGACTCAGCTGGCCCGTCCAGGTCCCTCTCGGGGTCACAGCGACCCACTCTGGACCAGGGACCTTCTGCGTCCCTCAAACTCTGGGTCAGCTCATGTCCCGGTTGCAGCCACCACGGCCTAGTTGTAAGCGGCTGTGTCCGCCAGGCCCGTGTCCCCTGTCCAGCTCGAGGGGGTCTTCCTGGCTCGCACTGGGGTGACGTAAGTGGAGGTCTCATTCTGAGGGCCCAGAGCCCCTCAGACACTCTCTGAGGAGACTCAGCGTGGCGGCCCCCACCCTTCCCGGCGAGCGAGGACCCCTGGAGGCGGTGGAGCACGCACAGTGCGGGGTGGGGTCACGGTGGTGGGCGCTCGGACATGCGGGCAGGGTCAGGGAGTCTCCAGCCAAGGACCGTGCCTCCCGGCGCCACTCAGCCTCTCAGCTGCCTGCAGCCAAGGTGGGGAGGCGGTCAGCATGGAGCCCACTTCCGTCCACACCCGCTGGGCAAGCAGGCTCAGTCCTCGGAGAGACCGTCCTCCAGGACTCAGATGCGGAACCAGCCTCATTGTGGAAGCTTCTGCACCCACAGAACTCAAGACGGAGGCAGCCTGAGGCGTTCGTCTCCCACTGTTCTGTTTGGGGGTCGGACTGCCTGCAGCCCCCAGGTGCCAGCCAAGCCCAGAATCGTCAGCGCCGTGGAGTCCCGGGAACATGGGCCCAGAGGTCTCCAGCTACCAGGGAAGCCACGTGACGCCCAGCGTGGGGCACGTTCCCCAGCCCTGCACCTGCCAGCCTAGAAAGTTGCATCTTGAGACGCACACGAGGGCCGCCTGGTGCTCCGTCCCGAACCAGGCCGTCTGTCCAAGCTCTGTTTCCTTGTGAGCCCAGCTGGGGCTTGGGCCACTGCCCCAGGAGCCCCCAAACCTTGCGCCTCTGTTCTGAGGCTGCTGCATCATGAGAAAGACTCCCTCCATCAGTCACAGTGTGGTCAGTGCCCCCGTGTCTGCAGCTGGAACGGTGCCCACAGCCGGACGCCCCGGAGCTATGCCCATGATGCCCCCCAAGCTGTCTTCTTTCTTTTCCCGGCTCCCCCTTTTGTCTAGAGCCGCTAGGCTGGACCCAAGACAGAGTGCTGTCCTGTCAGAACTCAGACTGCGCTCGTGGGCGCAGGCTCTGCTTCCTGCAGACGTGGGCTCGGCCAGCTGCCCTGCCCATGTGTTGGTGCCCACATGCCAGCCCCTGGCCCACAATCAGGGTGCACAGTGGCCCGAGGGTGAGTGGCAGAGGAGGGACGGGTCGGGGCCTGGACAGCAGAAGGGGAGCAGGAGCCTGGCCAGAACCGCAAAGCTGATTTGAGAGAGCATCTGAACTGGGCCTCTTCCTGCAGACTCCAGCGCCATTTCTGTCGCATGGACAAGGGGCCTCAGGCTGACCGGCTGCCGCTCATGACCCACCGCCGGTGTCCTTGACACCTCCCAACGCCAGGTCAGCAGGAGCCCCACTGCCAGGGCCTTCCGGTCAGAAGTTCCTTCCCGCCTTCCAAACAGCTGGGGTCACCCGCTGGAGCCCGGGCTGGGCTCTGTCCTGCTCAGGGCCTGGCACACAGAACCCACAACATAGCACAGGGTACCCCGGGGGGGGCACACTTGCAGGAGCCCCCGGTGGCAGACGTGAGTGCCCCCTCCATGCAGGCGGGGACCGTGATGGCAGGGACTGTGACCACAGGGACTGTCCCCACAGGGACTGTCCTTGCAGCGGGCCCACACACGGCGCCGTGACAGGCGGGTTTCCCGCCCCAGGCGTCACATGCAGGAAGCGGTGAGGCGGTGGCTGAAACCAGGAATCCAGGTGAAAATCATAAGGTGCCGTAAGTTTTTTGCTTCCCGATGGCTCCTGTCTGGCAGTTTGGAAACATGTGGACATGGGCGTCTTCAACAGGGCTGTCAGGACGATGGATCGAGATGAAAAACAGCGCGAGGAGAGACCCTGGCTGAGAAATTTGCAGACAAGCATTTCAATGCCGCCCCGAATTGATTTTAGATCGCAGGATCCCTGATCAAGTGGAAATTTACCGCCTTCCTGCCGACACCCTCTGCAGTCTCTCCCACTCAACAGATGGCGTGTCTTCGGGCACCTTTAATAGCCCCGAAAGTAATCTGGGGAGGGGAGAGCCCCCACGTAATTGAAGTCAGGGCGGGAGGCAGGAGCCGGTGAATTTCCACCACGGAGGACGCGCGTGAAGGGAGCTGGAAGCCCGGGTTCTGAGTAGATGAATGCAGGCCTGTCTCCCGCTCGGCTGCATGGCCACACGCAGGGCTGTGGCTGCAGTGCCCGGGGCGGCTCCTGCCTCCCGCGCCCTCTGGGCAGCGCGTTTCCTCTCCGCAGTGAAGCGCGGGCTCAGCGAGGGGCCGGCCGCTCAGCCCACGGGCGGAGGGAAGGGCACAGACGCCCTGCAGCCACACTGTGTCCGCACACGCAGACAGGAGGGCACGGTGCCCCCTGAGACACAGACACGCTCAGGCTCTGTGCAGACTGGCAGTGAGGGCGCCCCAGCCGGACGGTGTCCCTGGGACCCCAGATGCAGCCCCTTCCTCTGCTGAGCGATGGCACCCAGGGCAGGCCCCCGAGATCACTGTCCACACGGCAGCGTGGTCCTGGCTTCACTCCCATCTCACGTGGGACGCAGAGCGCTCCCGATGGCACCGGGGAGCCTTCCAGCCACGTCCCACCGTCACGCTGAGAAATCCCCGCCCTGCAAACAGCGCCACTGACTTCTGTGACCGTGGTTACAGGATGACAGCAGAGCTGGTTACAGAATACGAGGTCCCATAGTGACCATCTCAGCTGTGGGGGGAAAACCAGGT
>RJWH01009745.1:0-20723 GCA_004363575.1 Solenodon paradoxus
GTGCTGCTGCCAGAAGTGCTGCTGCCAGAAGTGCTGCTGCCACAGGTGCTGCTGTCACAGGTGCTGCTGCCACAGGTGCTGCTGTCACAGGTGCTGCTGCTAGGGGCTACTGTGCCCCTGTGAGGAGCTGTGGCGGCCACCTGCTCCTGCGATACACTTTGACTTCACCCTGTTCCATCTGCTCCTTTCCATGACCTCTGTCACCAGCTTCCCTCTTCATCCTTCCTGTGCTCCAGGCCTCGTCCTTCAGGAGCTTCCTTCGTCCACACCTGGCACAGCACTAGCCCCAGCGCAGAATGGGACAATGTACAATGAAGAAGGGACCACCAGGCCGCTGCGCAGTGAGCCCCGATGCCCAGCTCCCCTTGAGGCCAGGGTCTTCCATCCATACGCTGACCGGGCTCGGCCACGGGGCTGGCGGCCTGTGTGCAGCTCCTTTCTGCCGCTCTGTGATGCTGCTTTCTTCACTTTCCTAATAAAATGACCCGATGCCCCACAAATCTTGTCACGAGTCACAAGTCCGCTCTGCTCCTGTGGTGGCTGCTCCGACTGCTGCACCGAACCGTCGCCGCTCCGCCCCCACCCCCGTGCAGCCCCTGCGCCGGCTGCACCCGACCCTTCATTCAGGGTTGCTTAGCAGGATGACAACCCTCCTGCTTGGTGGTGCTTTGAAATGACGCTTTAGCTGTGCCCTGGTGGCTCAGGGGTTAAGCCCACACTGGAGCGCAGTTCACAGGCAGCCCCAGGAGCCAGGTTCACGGCCCAGGACTGATGGGAAGAGCTGAAATGAAAAATTAGTTAAATGAAATGCTTCTTCTTTCTCTTTCTTCCTGCCTGCCCTCTGCCCTTTTTAAAAAAAGAGAAAAGAGAAAAAAGAAATCTGCCTGAGGGGTCTCTGCATTCAGACTCCCCTGAGGACATTCCTTGGTGGATGAAGGTGGTGGGCATTCCTGGCGATGGTGGGTCTCTGTTTCTCGAACTCTATCTAAGAAACACACGTGGGCCCAGCGGAAGGAAGATGCTGCAGCCTCCAGTCTGCAGTGAGTGCTGGTCGCTGAGAGGCTGGAAGCCTGGTGGGGTGGGGGCTGCAGCAAGGCTCTTGCTCTGGTGCTCCGGGCCTTGCCCACCGCAGCTGTGGACCAGATGCCGTAAACTCAGCCGACAGCCTGTTGGGAAGGGGAGGCCTCATGTTCCCCACTGCTGGATGGGGGAGGCTAATTCAACATGGTAGGCAGCAGCGGGGCTCCACACTAAGGTGAGATCAAGCTGTGGTTTCTAGTCGAGGCCACCAGCAGTGCAAAGAGACCTCTCTTTCTCTTTGCACCCTGTTCCGTATTCAGTTAGAAAAGAAAGGGTGGGGGCCAGCTCCCCTGGGCCCTGCTCTGAGCACATGGCCAACTCTGTTCCTCTTACATCCCTTCCAGGTGGGCTGCCTCAGACCCATTTCACAGATGAAGACACAGGCTGAGACATTCACCCAAAGAGACACAAGTAATGAGTCCTGGTTTAGTCTCAGGTTTCTCTGACACCCACCCTGACCATCACTTTTCTCTGCCATCTTGATTCTCAGAGGTTGGACCTGTTTCCCTGTCCATTTCTTCGTCCCCTTTTCCATCTCCCCCAGGTCATGCTACTGCTACAGCTACAGCTGGCCCTCACAATGCCACAGGGTGCTGGGACCCCACCTCTGGTGAGAGCCGCCTGCCAGGGGGTTCCTGCCCGCCTTCCTCGGAGACATTTCTGAGACCCACCAGACAATACTCTCTGCTTATCCAGGTGACGGCTACTCTGTCAGCTCGTGTCTACTGATGCTTGACACTGGAGGGAAGCTGCTGTATTCATTCCGGGTTCATGGTAAATGGTGTAGAAGGCAGATCCATGCCAGCCAGACCTGGGAAGCAGAGGTCCTGGGATGGCAGAGCTTTAAAGAGTTTTAAAATCTTATTACTTAGGCCTTTTGAGTCCACTTAAGGCTATTTAGAGGTGGCATGGTTTCTGCTTGAATCCCATTTTCCCCATTAAGCCTCTTCCCTCTCTACCTCAGGGAAGCTCTTTCTCTCTGAGCTCCTATTATCCATCTTGGTTTCTTTAGTGTCAAATAATGTATTTTTCATTTCACTGCTGTTACTTACCAACAGGGGATTAGATGGATGAGAGCTTTCCTCTCCATAAGATTATAGATGAATATATATATATATATATATATATATATATATATAGACACACGCACACAATTATAGATGTATGTATCTATATAAATATATACAGAAAATCCTCAGTTAACATTGTTAAGTTTAGTTCTCAGAAACAGTGACTTTAAGCAAAATGATGTCTAAGAAAACCGAGTCCTTGAAAATTTCAATCAGGATTCTAATTTTCTCAGCAGTAGTAAAGTGAGTGCTGAATGAAATGATGTGGAGGGTCTGCTGCATACAAAGCATTGTTTCTGTTCTGGTCCACTAACATATTTGTCTGTTTAGTCTCAAGAATGATCTCAACTCACTGTGATAAGCCCTGGCGGGATGCTGGGATGGAAGACAGAAGCTATGCCTCCTGACCCTTGGTCTCATGGTCTGCCGGGGGACACACGCCCCGTGATTACATACTCTGTAATGTGGTGAGTGCTCAGTTTCAGAGCAGCCCTGGGTATTTGGGACCCACAGGAAGCGTCCCTACCCTAGGCTCTGGGAGGGGTGAGAAGGTCATGGAAAGCTCACAGAGGTGGCGACACTGGGCACTGACGGTGGGGGCTTGGATTGCAGAGCCACAGAGAAGAGGCTGGAGCAATGTCTAAATGTACAGTGGGACCTAATTCCCAAGCGAATGGACGCAAGGAGAATTGGAGATGATAGCTCCACTTACACAAGCAGGTGGAGGAGAGATGGCAGAAGATCTGACTTGGACAGATGGGGGATGGCGTGAAGAGTCAGGTGGTGGGCAGCTGAGACAGTGGTGATGACAGTGACATTCCCAGAAAGCATCATCCCATGCAGTCCTCACAATAATCTGAGGGCAAGTACCAATGTGACCCGCAGTGTTTTCTTTAGGCTGGGAAGGTTGTGAGAAGAAATCTGTCCATCTTTGCATGGTGGGCCTAGGTTCCTATCCAATCACCTGGACACCAAAGCTGACTTAACTCCCAGACAGGGCAGTCTGTAGAGGAAGAGGGTTTGGGAGTCAGCCTTGTTCATCTCTGTGACCTTTTAGAAGCTGGCATGCTCTGATGGGAGCTTCCCCAAAATATTTCTGGGAGTGAATATAATTAAACATTTATTCCTTGGCAAGTGAGACCTTAAATCTTTGGATTCCTGCTAACTGCATGTCTTTAATAGGCAGGAGGTAGAGTGAGGTTTATATTTACAGAATCATGGCATTATTTAAACACTTGGCAGGTACTAAACTGTGCCCAACTCTCCTGTAAAGGAAGAAGGGCAGGTACTAACGGAGGCTAAGTCAAGCACAGGTACTGTCATCCTGTCCTTATACAAAATTTCTTATCTTGTTCATCTTGGACTTTTAGCCTTAGTTTTCACTGGTAAACATATTGCATTAAAATATTATTCATTTTGATTTGTTGAAGTTGCACACCATCTTAAATGTTGTAACCCAGACGAGCGCTGCGTTCACGGCAGCTTCGTCCTGATCTTCTGAAGAAGCAGTCTATGCATCCAAATCCTTCCTACCCAGCCCACCTTGTTATTTCTCTGCAGATGTAATAGACGTACATAGATTTTTTTTTCTCCATGAATTAATGTTCATTTGTGGGAAAGAATGACTTCACGTTGATCATTCTTGGGCAGTGATTAGATGTCAGTGAGCTTTGAGATGGGTAAATGAATAGGACAATCATCCTAACGCTGGTGGGGTGGGAGCACAGGAGATTCCACTTACAAGACAACCCATCCAGAAGCTCAGAGCATTGTGTGGCTCCTTCAAGGTGGGAGAGAGAAAGAGTGCATTGCCTTGGGGCTCACCTCAATTCACCAGGTTCAAAGCAGCGTGCTTGCTGCAAACATCCCTGTTAGGCTAGACATTCTGCATGATCTTTACCAGTGTTTGGCACACTTTTCTGCAAAGTAAGTATTTTCAAGTTTGCGGTCTCTGTGGCCAGTATTCCCTTCAGTCACTGTAACTTGAAACAACCACTGACAAGACTTAAAGGTATGAATGGCTTTGAGTCAATAAAACATTATCTTGAAAACAGGCCAAAAGTGAGCCTTCATTTGTTGATCCCTGAGCTAGACCCTGAACTTTGAAGATAAACGGTGCCCTGTTGTATGGTGGGTAAAGGGCTGGCGGAGAGGTCAGTCTGCCTGGGCCGGTTTCCTGCTTCCTCAATTTCTTTGTGATCTCAGATAAGTAATATTTCTGAATTTGGCTTTTTCTTCATCTGTCAAAAAGGGAGCATTAACAGTATATACTTTTAAGGCATTTGATCCATTAAATTAAAGGATATATGCTCGATATTTAGAAATGCGCCTGGGATGCTTGAAGAGCTCAAATGTGTGTTGCAGAGGCCCAGGAAAGAAGGAGAACATGTTATGGAGGAAGAAAGGAAGAGTGTGCAATATGGACTTGACTTGCTCTGAAGGTGGAAAAGAGGCAAGCCTGTGCCTGAATGTGCTGGGAGAACAGATCTTAGGGGTACTATCAGGGAGCTTGCCTTTTTGCAGGTGGTGGGCTGGGCCCCATCTCCTCCAGAGACTGGGTCTTTTATCCTCTCTCTCCCAGGATCCAAGGGCCCCACACTTTTCTCCAGTAAAACCCTTTGATTTTGCACTAAGAGCATCTGCCCAGTTTCCTCTCAGCCTATGAGACATCAAATCAGAGATGACCCCGTACCGACCCCTCCAGCCACAGCACCTAGCATGACCCGTACAATATGGTTTGTTTGTCTGCTGAGAATAGCAGAAGTGCATCCAGCTTGTGTTTCTGTGGTCACCTGCATTTGCTTGGAAGGGTCTTCACTGTAGTCATTAGTGTAACATATGATGATAATCAAGAAGTTTTAGAAGATGTTTGCGTTTGAGAAGCTTGAATTTGACTCACTTGCAAAAGAAACATGAAATTCTCCAAACTCCATGGTTCATAACCAGTGTCAACTTTCATTTCTAACTGGAATATCTACTAATATTTTTGGATGAACTTTTCACATATGCAAGTTTGCTTTTCTTTCTGTCTCCTAAATAAGTCTTGTATTTTCCCTTATAATGTGTTACCCACCTAGAATTACTAATAATGGTTAACCTTTACTAGCACTTATGGCCCACACTCTAGTCTAAGTGTTTTAGTTGTCTTATGAAATCTGTATTTCACAATAACTCTATGATCTAGGTATTATTATTTTCATCAAGAAATTGCGGTAGAGTTGGATTGGGTCACACATCTGAAGGTGGAGGGAGGCAGCAGTTCATGCGGCTTGAGCCCCTTTCCTCCTCTCTCCTTATTCAAATCCAGTTTTCTAGTCAAGTCCCACCTCCAGCTCTTGTCTTTTTTCATGAATCCTTCTTTTCTTCATTGTGTACTCGGAAGTAATTAGTCCCTCTCATAAGTCTTCATAGTCATCTGGAACTTAATCAGCTCATTCTGAGTCAACTTTTTTTTTTAATTGGACAATTATTTAAATCTTCTTCCTCATTAATTTATCCAATAATTTCTTATCTCTTTTATTAGGTTGAAGTTGTGCCACCATGTTGCCTGACACATACCATGGAGTCAGCAAGTATATGTTGACTTGGTTTGATTTCACTCGTGTTGCTCTTTTGTAGTAGAATGGAAATCAGGAAGCTAATTGATAGATAAATTACATAGTAGCCTTTATTTAGCATGGTTATTTTTAACTGGCATGTATTTGAGCTGTACTCTGTGTAGGAATGTGTGTGACTGACTGTGGGGTCTCATGTTTGTGTGGCCTCTGGCTTCCAGTGACCTGGCCAGACAGGTTGGGAGTTAGGGTGCTGTCTTTCCCGACAGAGTGGAGTCAAGCTCATGGCCTGGATGTAGGTGAGTCTGGGTCTGAATGCAGGCACACTCTGAATGAGTTCTGATCTTCACGCAATGTTATTTTTTTCTTCTGATTTTGGTTCAAGAAAAACAAAACCAAAAAAGTCAATGGTAACTGGTATTTGCGTCGGAGTTCGCTGGGTAATTATAAGGATCCCAACACTCTTCACAATGGAAGGTATGATCGAGAGGATTGAACATAGTGGTCTAGGGTCCCGGGACGATCTTCGTCTGCTTGGATTTCTCACTTGTTTTGTCTCCATCTGCCTTCGGCTCTTTGACTCTGAAAAGTGTCCTTAACAGACATCTTTTTGCTACATCCATTGAGGTCTGTTCTTTCTTGCAGAGCAGTGCATAGAAACTCTGTACTTTCCTATAAGAAGGATAGACAAAAATTACCTTAAAAATAATAATTTCACTAACATTTTTTCTTTAGTGCAAATTTACTAAAATATTTTATAAAAATCTAAGTTCACTAGCAAAATATGGGGAAAATGAAGTTACAATATTCAGGAGAAAAGAAAGAATTCAATTAACTTTATAGACAAGTCACTTTCATTTCTTTGTGAGTCCAATCCATATCCATTCAATCAAGTGCAGAATTTCTGAAAAATCATTCCCATACCTCCATGATTTTCACTAAGAGCTGATATGTTATTATTTGAATACCTGGTTTAAAGGATGGCTTGGAAGGTGGGGATAGCTAATAAAATATTTCTCTATCCTTTTTAAAAATGATTTCCACAATGAACACATGTACTGTCTGCAGAAACACACATTTAATCTAATCGTATGGAAGATTGGGAGAAAAACAGTGAGTAGTAACAAGTATGTAAGGAAAAGGTATATCATCAACAAGCTTATTAAGCTAGAAAAGTAATTAGAAGTCATTTGGGGAGCTGCACATTTTTCATCAATTCTGTTTCCATGATGTCATTTACACTTAGGCAGTGACTGTCCCAGTATCATGGTTTGGGGACTCCGACATGTCTGGTTAGGGTTAGAGAAATGGTGAAGTGAGCCTGCCTGGGGTAGGCTGGGATGAAACCTGAGGAACATCTAATGAAAGCAAAAGCAACACATGTTTTAAGGCACAGGAATCAGAGGGTGGTGTCTGGCCCCTGGATGATGCCCCAGTTACTAGAGATCTTTTGAGCGGTCCATGTCACCTAAAACCACTACCTGCTGCTATGGGCCTAGGCCTGAGACATGTGGAGGAAAGATGAGAACAAGTCCCGTGAAGCAAGGAGAGTCCTGGGGCAGCATTTTGGGACCACACGACAGGGTGGCATCAGGTGCTGGGGGGACATTCCATCGCTGCGGTGACATCAGGGCTGGTGATATTGATACAGATATGCCTGCAGGGTTGGCACTGGCAGCAACTATAACACAGCGCAGTGGCTGGTGACAGAAATGGGCATCACAGGGTAGAGTTTTGAGAGAGGATCTCAACCAGGAGCGGCAGGAGATGATCTGCCTTGAGTGTTGGAGTTTGCCTGCTTGCAAGGTCTCAGCTGCATCACCGCTGGCCCTGGAAGACGGGCCAGGGTAGAAAAACGAGGAAAATGCAGGGACTGCCCCGCAGGCAGCTGAGAGTAGTGAGTTCTGAGCACACCGACACCTCTGGGGGGACCTCCAGCCTATTGGCGCGGGCGGGAGCTCACGTAGCTCAACATGGCGGACTGATTTAATGAACTGATCGACACACTCAATGAGTTCTTACTAGCCACTTTCTAAGTGACCAAGTGGCTAATGTAGTAAAGTACTGTTTGCTACTCTTCACGTGAAGCTATTTTCTCTCCTGTGATGACGAGCGCTCCGGGGGACTGTTCTTTCTCTGCTCATTTTCTTATTCTTCCCTTTCTCCACTTCCCCAGTCTTGAGTGCATTGAGACCCAGAGTCTACCTGCCAAGGCTGTTGCAAACATCTTAGAACTGGTCCCTGTTTTCAGTTCTACTATTCTGTTACCTGTTAACCTTCCTGAGACATGAATTCCAGCTCCCACTAACTTCAGACCTGCAATGCTTCTTCCATATGGCGCCCAGGACTTATCCTGGGAGTCCCATCCCTGGGAGTCCCATGGAACCCCACTTGGAGGCTGCTTTCTGACCGGCCCTCACATTTCCCTGCCTCCAGTCTTATCTCTGCTATGCGAAGCCCTTGCTTGCAGTAGACATCCCACTCATAATCTTCAGCTTCTTCTACATGCACTTCAAATCACATGACTTTTTCTGAGACATCTGAGAAAGTTGATTTGTAGGATTATTCTGGTTCTTAACCCATGGCATTGGAATTTATTTACATATATTTCTTGCCAGACCAAGAGGGCACGCAGATTCATCCTGGTATGTTTATTCCAGGGTCCTACAGGGTCATTCGCTAAATGGAACACACTGCCAAATTTATATGGTGGCAAGTGTGAAGGTACATTAAAGTAGAAGTTCATGCTCCCTTTTAAATAAAAACCAGCAAACCCTGGAGATTAGAGAGTTAGGAAGAAACACATACTGGTCGAAGTTATGGAGGAAATGTTGCTTTATTATGTGCTTTTGAGAGTTATTTAAGCACTTTGACTTCTTTCGTCTTCACTCTGACGCAGGAGAGGAAAGCCATGAGCCTGTCACCAGAAATGACTAGGTGCCAGAATTTCAGAGCCTGTGATGGCTGATGCCTGAGAAACATCAGCAAGATTTAAAGGGTGGTTCAACTGGATCCTAAGTGTGTTAAAAACTGTACCCTCTTCCAGTGGAAGGACAACCTGCTTCCACGTGGGGTCCTGCAGGGAGTAGCGGTCTCCGCGGCTGGTCTTGTCTGCCAGTTGCCTGCATGGACCAGGGACGGATAAGGGCCCTGTCCAGTTCTGGGGACTGTCAGACAGACCCAGACTGGCAGAGTCCACTGATGACCTTCACAACGTCCCTTCATCAGGAAAGAGTGCTGGATGGATGGCCAATGGAAGCCACCATTTCAACTCAGCATTCCGGGGCCCCCGTCGATGATGCCCAGCTTCACACAACAGGAATCTGCCCTTGAGATTGTCCTTATTTACTGGCGGATGACTGTGCAAGTCTCAGGTTTGGCAAGTGACTTGAGCATGGATGGAGAAGCTTCCGTCATCTGGCCTTAGGTGAAGGAAGCCCTGTACTAAGCCCTGAGAACTTGGTCCCCTGCCCTGTCCCCACTCTGTCTGTGGTGAGGGCCTCCAGGGAACTCTGCCTTGGAAGGGTAAGGAATGAGCCTGGGACCATGCATTCCCTTTAGTGTTTCAAAATGCGCTCCTCTGTCTACAGCAACGTGTTACAACTGAGAGAGAGTTTATAAATGGTGCAGGGATGAGACACTTTTGTCCTGGGCCCATGTGAAGGAGAAATGTAAAAGTGACCAAAGGAAATTCTGATTTTACAATTGCAAAGACAAGCTGGGGGTGCTACCAGCTGCTTCCTGTTCTGTTTTAAAGAAGGTTTTAAGAGGACTGTGAAAATCATCAAGTTGCTTCAGTCAGGAGGACACACGGAGGAAGTTCACACAGGCTGGGAGAGTCTGCTCTGCCATTTGTGTCACAGCAGCAGGGAGGTGGCCGGGAGTCCTGCTCACGACTCTCCCCCCACAGCTGGAATAGAAGGGAATCCAAAGAAGGGGTGTCAGACCTCGCTCACCTTCTGAGTCTGCCTCCTCATCTTTGCTGAGTCCTTGCTCCTGACACCATGGGCTGTGGGGGCTGCGGGAAGGCTGCTGTCACAGGTGCTGCTGTCACAGGTGCTGCTGTCACAGGTGCCGCTGTGGCCTTGAGCAGGAGGCCTTTCCTCTGCTCTCCCCTCTCTCTGTCATCACCTGGGACTGGGGACTTGGCTGGATGTGCATACTCTTGGGTTTGATTTGTAGTCTTACTGCTCTGGGTGTCTTCAGTTGTTCCCTCTGAAAGGTCCCCTTGAATGGCGAACAGCACACACAAAGCCTCGAGTACTGAGCTCCATCCAGTTGGGTCAGAGTCCCCGTCTGCTCTAGACATGTAGGGCCTTCTCCCTGCTGGGGTGCTCTTAGCCCTCTCCTTTGTCTCCCACATCCCTATTTGTCCCAGATGTTTCTGAAATTTCCTAATAAAGTTAATTGACCAGGAGAAGTTTCTCTTCGTCTTTATTTGCTTTGACCCTACCCCACCCCAGGGAACCAACACCCACAGAAGTTCTGGAAGAATGGCTTTATCTGCAATCTGAGTTCCAGTCTGGAGGAGGGTTTAGTTTACAGAGAGAGACATTTCCTTCATTTGTTACAGCACCTGTTTTATCCTCAAAGAACCAGTTCAAACACATTTCAGAAACATTACACTATGGATGACGAAATTCACTTTGGATTTTCCTCTCCTGGAACCACAGATTCTTCGCTGGGAGATCAGAGTCCTGACCACAGTGCAAGCCCTCTCATCCCGCCCTGGGACACACGTGGGACCTGGTGCTATTCATTTAGCGATGCCATCTCCCTAACAATGACTATTAACGCATCAGCTTGTGTGCCAGGAGTCGGCCCCGCTGGGTGTGGGGTTGATCTTGGTTCTCCGGCCCCAGCCTCTGGTCTCACTGGTTCTTTGCAAGTGATGTGCTGTTTTCATTTCTCTCTAAATTAATTTCATCATGACTGAAGTATTATGAATATTTTTAAAGCGAAATAGGTAGGCCTGAATGAAGGCAAACAGAGGCAGGCAGGCAGGGAGGGAGAGAAGGAAGAAGCATTCCTTATTTATTTTATTTAGTGGTTCACTGTGCCCAGCTGCTACTCCACCAGGGGCTACTCCACCAGGGTGCACCAGCTGAAGTATTTTAAGGCCGAGCTTTCTTTCAAATTCATTTCAGATCTAACTAACTTTTAACCATGATTTCTACTTGTATTTCTTCCAATTTTTCCATTTTAATTTTTATTTATATAGGGGAAGGAAAGAAGGAAAGGAGGAAGAAGCATCTTCATTTATTTGGTAGTTCATTTTGCTTTTTCACCCTGGCCGTGGGTATTGAACCCAAGTCCCTGGGCTGAATGTGGTTTGTGCACCAATTTCCCAGCCTCCTGAGCCACCAGGGTGCACCCTCTCCATTTTTCTGACTCGTAAGCCTGTAGGGTCTAAAGGAGTCTGTCTTCTTTGGCCAGGCTATGACAGCCCATTCCTGATGGGAAATCCTTGCTGCCTCTGGCCCCCCTGTTTTAGTTAATCCTCAGCAGCCACCAATCACATTGAAGACACAAATTAAAGTGTAAATTATTCTCTGTGGTTCTGACTAGGAGTAGTATTTACTGCATTGGGTTGTGTACAGTGAGCACTCTTTGGGGTCCAAATCTGTGAGGGAAAAATAAGGATGCGCATTATCCACGGGTAGTACCAATTCCGTATCTCTATACATGTTTTTAACTCTTTTATCTCTGTACCTTGTGTTTGTTCTAGTGTTTTGTCATTATGTGTTACATACAATGTGTCGAACCATAATGTTAAAAAATAAATGCTAAAATTCCTCTATAATCCAACAAGCAAATACTAACTATAAGCAAATAAACATTTGAATTAAAAAATTAAGATGAAAGATTTTTTTTTTCCCTGAAAGTTTGGGCTAAATACATGGGTGTGTCTTAGACATGGTGAAATACAGTGAATCTTTCAGACCTGTTGACGAACGTTCCGTGAGAAACTCCTAGATGGACGACCCTTGGGCACATCAAAGATGGAGTTGTTCCTGCTTTGGCGTGTCTTTGAGTGGGATAGGATGTGAACAATGAATTGTGATGGAAGGCCAGTGTGAGTGCCCACTGGAAGTGGAAGAAGCATGCAGAGTGTCTTCACAGCGCTTTCTCTGCTGCCTCCTGCTCCAGGAGGACTTCTCTCTGTCTGTTCTCTCACCACATGCCATCTGTGCTGGACCACAGCCACAGAAGCTGTTGTCACTACTCTCTTTGCTGCCAGCCGTCATGGCTTGGGCGATATGTCTTTGCCTCCCTTTCCTACCAGGGGTGAGTTTCTCTGTTGGAGTGAGTACCGAAGAGAAAAAGATGGGCTGTGATTTAAAGAGAATATTTCTGTAGTTCAGCTGAGCTCAGCAAATATTTTCATTTTTTCAATCTGATGTTATTCTCACTCACTTATCAACTCTCAGAGGTCCTGACTATCCGTTTCCCACACTACAGCACACAGAGCACCTTCTTGCCAGTTTTTCAGATAAGTCAACCAAGATCCCAAGCTGACATCAAACGGAAGAAAGGAGCTTGCAGTCATTCACCAACTGAAGTGTGCTGTGGAGTGTGTGCTCATGCGTGCTCTTCCCACCCCTCCACCCCATCACCAGGCCCCAGGCACAGATCCTCTCGGATGTCCTGGAGATTTTCATGGGTGGTTGCTTCTTGTGGTGGGAATTAGTGGGACCCAAGCTCAGGAGGAGGAAGACAGGGTGTGTCAAGGAAAGCCAGGAGCCACACTGCACACACATGCCACACTATGGACCCCATAGCACCATGTGTCTTCCCTTGAAACATCAAGGACCATTTGTCACACAGAATCAGTTAAATCACAGCACCCACACAGACACAGGTTGACATTCATCACACAAAAGACCAAAACCATGTATTAGTCTGCTAGGGTTGTGCCATAGCAAAGGCCCATCAAGGTGGGGTTCAAACAACAGGATCTTATTTTCTCGTAATCCTGGAAGCTGAAGTCCAAGGTCAAGTCTAAGTTTCTTGGCTGCAAGTTCAAGTGTTGGGAGGTGTGGATTCCTCTGCAACCTCTCTCTTTGGCTTGAAGATGGTTACTCTCTTACTATGTTCTAATATGGCCTATGTCCTCATTTCTTCTTTTTATTAGGATACTAGTCATAATTATTTAAGGTTCACCTTGATGATCTTTCAACTTCACAAGAATCTGGGAGTCAGAACTACAGCATATGAATTTTGATGGTCACAGTCGGGTTCATAACAAAGGAGTAACAAAACAGAGAAACTACATGCGTTGTCTTTCATTTAGGTGATTTTGCTAGTGTCCTAGTCTCAATATAACTTAAACTGTGCTTTTGTTTTACTAGCCATTAAGGATTTACACTTATCTTCTTTTCCAAAACAAAAGGTCTCCCTTCTAACTGAGGAGCTGTGTGTTGGTGCCCCTTAGAGGACCAGCCTGAGGCCTGGCAAATAAACGTTCAGCAACCGTCACTGGCTCCTGCTGCCACATGGACTCTATTTTACCCCATCAACAAATGTCAACAGGGCAATGACCCTCAGTCAGTCCTGACAGCCCCATATTTCCTACTTACACTAAAAACAAACCCATATCTTTTCCAAGCACAGGGAGAAAGGAGCATAAGAAGCTTTCTGTCTCTGTGCTAAGAGGGGCTGCATGCTCCAGAATTCTGCCAATCAAACTTACTTGGTGGAAAACGGCCTCAAGGGGTCCTTAGTGAGGAAAACACGGGTAAGAAGGCAGTTTCTCCCCTGACCCCTTCCTCCCAGCTAACAGTCACATGACAGAAGGTGGTGCTGAGGGTGGAGCCTGGAGATAAACCAGAATGAGAGTAACTAGGGCTTCAGGGCAACCAGAGGACATCAGAGGCTCTTTACCAAGAAGAAATAGAAACAGAGCCATGTGGGTGCCCCAAAACACCTGGTCAACTTGGAACTTGGGAGGCTCATCTCACACCCTGTACTCAAATGCTATCTTCTGAATTCTGTTAAGGACAGAAGATTACCTTTGTAGGGCTAAACTTTGGGAGTCTTATCTGACACGATCTTTCACGTCACATTTCCTTTGAAGATTTCATTCCCTCTAGCCAGTTCAACCTGTATAAGCTTTGATCTTATGTCAGCTCTGCTTACAAAAGAAATACCCCAGAAAGGAACTTGTGGGGTTGGTGCAAGAATGTCCTTCTCTGGGAGGGCATTTAGGTTCCCTGTGCCCCAGGTTCGCTGCCCAACCCCGCTGGCAACCCCTGCCTCCTAATCCTGCTGCTAAACCAACCATGGTGGATCATGAGGTAGCATCTGCACAGAGCAGGGCCAAGGAAATGCATGGAACGGGGTGTTTGGGGGTGTATTTTGTTGTGGGTGTGGAGTCCTTTAGAGAATGCTGAGGGGGAGAGAGTGAACGCTGCCCATTTTGATTATTTTGTTTCTAGAGTTCTTCTCATGTTACAGCTGAAAGCTGATTTTGTCGTTTGGAATGGCTGGGAGGCAGACTTCCATGGCGCCTTCTTGGTGGGAGCTGAGCACCATCACCTGATGCCAAGAGCACTGAGTTGCAGGATATAGATGCTTAGTGAGGAGTGAGGGCTGAACAGAAAGCAAACTGGAGTTAGTGAGCTGCGCAAAGAGATGCTGGAGACCCACAGACTCCATTTCTCTTGCCTTTGGATGTGTCCTCAGCAAAGAGGCAGTGACCACTAGGAGCAGCATGCACAAGGACTCTGGGAACAGACATAAAGTGACCACATAAAGGTCATGACTCAGAGTGACCATGCTCCTAGGCGATCAGAGCACGATGTGGGTTCTGGTGAGACAGTCAGACTTTGGTTGCTAAGGGAGTGGCGGGGGAGAGATTTGATTTAAGACACTGAAGTGTTAAGATGAAGGACGTGCCGCAAGACCCCGGGTGCTTGATGGACTCACAGTGGGTTAAGCAACCATGAGTCCACGTGTTAATTACAGCGAGAGTAGCTACGGTTTCCCTCATTGCTGCTTTAACACACAATATGTCTGCCTGCTCTGTGGTTCAAAATACACTTGCTCTGCGGGAAGGCGGATGAGAAACGGAAACACGAAAGACATGACTGACGCTGGTTTAGTGTAAGTGATTAAGATAACGTTTGTATAGACAGAGATGCCAATGGAGCAGCAGACACGGGACATAAACAAACACAAAAGTCACATCGAAGAGAGAAGACTCACTCTCTCAACTCTATTTTGTCAAGGAATGATTCCAATGGGAACTGAGAGAGAAGACGTCACATTTTTTTACTTTGGATGGTGTTTATTAAGTCAAGACAGGACCAGAGACACAGAAATGGTTTCATGGACTGAGGACAAGACTCAGGCCATGCATGTGACCCAGGTTAGAGGAGACATAGAAGGGAGGGGAAGCAATACCTTTGGGAGAGCTACCTGTCCAGTGGCATCCGCCAGAGTCCAGGGCCACTTGCAGCAGCACTTCTTCTGGCAGCAGCCCTGGTGGCAGCAGCACTTCTGGCAGCAGCCGCCCCCGCAGCCGCAGCAGGGTTTGCAGCAGCAGGTGCGGCAGCAGCAGACCACCGGGGCACAGCCGCCCTCGCCGCCCCCACAGCCCCCGCAGGACTGTAAAAGCGTTTGATGCCAAACCGGTGACGTGGTCATGTTTGTTCGCAGTTAAGATACCAGAAAAAAATGATATTCAGGAAACTTATCAAGTGCCCCTGTGGCCGAGCGGTGGTCCACTGCCGCTGGAATGGTGCGCACACAACCCAGGGGCCCAGAAAAATTATATAGTATTGAGAAGAACAACCAAATGAAGAGTTAAATAAAATATATAAAAATGCTTCTCCCCCTCTGTCTCCCTGCCTGTCTGCCTGCTCACCTGCATTCCTGCCTGCACCTTTCCTTTTACAACAAGTCAATAACTAAGCCTGATCTAAACCTCTGCTTTGGCAGGGAAGTGGGCACAACCAATACATGGAGGTGACAAAAAGGACGAAGAGTGTCGACAATTTCAGGATCAACCGTGACCGCAAAACTCTCTAAACACAGCCTCACAATGACATAGAAGTTACTCGAGCAGAAACAAAACTAGGCAAAGAGAGAACAAGATATGTTAGTCTTCTTGGGAACCGCCTCTAAAGGGGTGATGGGTTTTGATTCAGATACTAGGTTTAGATTTGTGTAGTACAGGCGCAACCTGCGGGGGCAGCAGATAGGTTGACCACCTCGAAACATGCAGATCACATACCCCTGGATTCAAGGGTAGGATCTGAGCAGAAACATCCAGTGTGACAACTGAAATGAAAAACAATAAAGTGCTTCTTCCTCCTGTCTTTTCTTGCCTCTGTGCCGACTGGCTTCTCCCCTTCATTTCTGCTTGTATCTTTCCTTTAAAAAAAGAAGGATGTATAGTACAAGCACGATACTGTTCAGTGATCAATATGGAATAATCACTGTTGTTCGACTAATAATGTACATAATCAATAAACATTAGAATGTGAGTAATATGTTTTTCCCACAAATGGAATTTTCAAAACTTGAGGACAAAGGTTGCCGTGAGTGCGCATGGAAACACTGAATAGTATGAAGATTTCAGTTCTTCCCAAACTGGTTTATAACTTCACTGCAACTTGAAACGGTCAGTTTGGTGGTATCTTAACTTCGCTCTATTACTCATTTTACAAACTAGTTCTGCTCCAGGTGTTCTTGAGGTATTTGAAACTGTGATTGAAAACCACCTCAGTAACTCCTGGAAGATCATCCTAAAAATCCTGATGGGCCTGGTTCAATCAGTAGAAAGATCCTCAGAGCAGACAGATTTTCCAGAGGAAGAAATTCCACTTTACACAAGAGCATCCGCTCATGACCGAGAGTTCTGGGGGGCCCACCCTGATGTCCTGCCCTATGAGGCTGGGACTTGACCTGTAGCCCTTCATAATCAAGCAGCCACTTCTTAAAACAAGCCTTTAATCTATGTCTCCTAACGGTGAACCCTGACTGGTGCATATACTGATTTAGTAATGGTTGTAAAGAACAAATCTTGGGCACACCCTGTGGAGATGTAGTTCAGTCAATGGCACCAAAGGACACAGGCACAGAAATCTGGGTGGAAGTGCCAAAATCAAGTAAAAATAAGCAGACAGGAATGAAAGCAAGTAGGCAGGTATATAGAAAGACACCAGAGGAAGAAATGTTTTATTCAGCCTTATCCAGTTGTCACACTGGGTGATACCAGTTCCCACCCCCACTGCAGACCCAGTTGTTGATCCCAGGGGTTAAGGAACTGGGCTCCTTCAGAGGGGATGGACCTGCTCCACTAGGGTGCTCCAAAACAGAATCTTAAAGGTGAGTTTTCTAAACTGCTTCTAGGTTTTCTGAGTGGTTATCAGTCTGTTAGATTTCAGTCACTAATGATCTGTTTGTATTAAGAGGCCCCTCCTAGTCATGTCATCATGTGACGGTAGCCTCACTGAATATCACCACTGGAAGTTTACAGCCAAATACCTTATTAGCTTCCTTGGGCAAATCACACACTGAGTAGCGTAAAACAACAGAAATTGATTATTTCACAGTTTTGGAGGCTAGAGTTTGAAATCAAGACTCCCTTGGCATGTCCTGGTGCCTTAGATGCTAAGCCTACATCTGGAGGAAAGACCATGGAAAACCCAAGGACCTGGGTTCGAGATTTGGAGCCAGCGGAAATAACCAAAAAAAAAAAAAAACAGACCAATTAAATGACTCCCTCTAAAAAGAATGTAGTTATAGCCATAAGATTTCTTCAAAAGAAAAGTAGAATCATTTATATGGAAATTCTTTATTGGTTCTTCCTAGTTTTTGGAAGTTGTTGGCAATTCCTTGACTTATAGAAGCTTCACTCCAGTCTCTGACTGTCTCGTCAGTTGGCATTTACCCTGCGTGGTTTATATCTTTTTGTCAAAATTTCCCCCTAGGACAATAATAATATTGAACTTAGGACCTGCAGCAATCCTGTATGAATTCACATTAACTATTTGAAGTCTACTTCACAACAAAGTCACATTCCCAGTACTGGGGGAAGGGCTTGGATATTTATCCTAGTGTAAATAGTATAGAAAGTAAGATTTTGGATTGTCGTGCTTTGTTACTTTAGAAAATTCCAATCAAATCTAGATGTATAATGGAATTGACCGGTTGCTTCTAAGAACATGTGGGGGAAAGGAAGAAAAAAAGATGACATCAGATGCAAATTGCAAGCTCAAGTATTTCCTTAATAACATGGAAGATTCAATATCTAATTCCTGTTTCTGTCAAGTCTTTTGTTGGCAGAAGGAGCCTTGCATCCCCATTTAAAGAAGTTTTCCTGTGTCATTCTTCTCTGAGCTACTGCCCTGAAAATCACTGCTGAGTCTCCAGAGAACCCCTACTCCCCTGCCCCCACCATTGCTACTCTTGGCTTCTAGACCTATAACTAGGTACGAGTCTCAGCAGTCCCTAAAAGGTGGGGTATGAACCGGTTGGAAATGCTCTACCGTCTAAAAAGTGTTGCATGCGTCTTCCAAAGTGAATGGACAGATCAGGAAAATAGCCATTTAAATGGGTTTTCAGAGTATGAGAGCCTGGTAGAAGAAACATAAAGTTGGATCAAGCAAAATTGGTTGAATGGACTCAGACCAAATACATATTCAACACTCATTGTTCAGACAAAAAGAGGTGAAACCAGTCTCTGACAGTTTGCCTGGTTTAATGACACTTGGAACCACAAAAGGACTACACTAAACATTTTCAGTTCAAAACTGCCTTGGGATACTAGATATAATATAGAGCACGGCATCCCAAGATTTAAGGATTTGTAATGTTAGAGATGGATATGTTGTTTAAGATTTGCTCACCTACTTGAGAGGATTTCCCTCTTTCCCCATGACTGTGAGACATGCTTTTTAGAAGGGTGTCCAAATCTTAGATGAACTCTGGTTGCTTTTGTCTGTAGGTGAGACATTATTGGAAACTGCTTTTATTGTACTGGGATGCTTATGTTCAAATAGATAATGGGATCCTGGGGTGGCAAGAGTTAGTGGGCTGCTCTAAAGATAAGGGGACTATTCTACCAAAATGAGCAATGGCATGAAAGAAGTAGTCAGAACAATCTAACTGAAAGGAACCATGATGCTGGCTAACTGTTTTCCTAGAAGAGAAGCAGGTGAGCAACGCACTAAATTCTTACCTGATATGTAAAAGAAGCATTTTGGCTATTTTATAAAGCACTCAAACTTCAAGTGGTTCTCCTGGAAGAGGCTGATACTACTCCTTGAAAATTTGGAGTCCAGTGTTTCTTGCAGAGGGAATTACAAATATATAGTTGCACAAGGAATTTTAGTCCTAAAGTTTCCAATCGGTCATTTTGATTCTTATTTTTGTCAATTTTTTGCCCTGTAAGTGCTTGTTCTTTTTTTAAGAGATGATAGTCTTTGATATATCACTTTGAGGATCCAACTTTATTTAAAAGACCTTGTCAGTTCTAGACAGACAACGATCTGAAATGAAGTCATGTTCAAGTTTTCTTATCTTTTCTTAACATGGCATGTTTTAAACTTGTATTAATTAGTGATCAGTCATGCCCTTGTGTCCTGCGATGGCTAGGATGCTGGTGTGCAGACCATGTACCCACTTGAAGTGTCAGGGCTGTGGTGAAAACCCAAGTGAACAATGAATGTTTTAAAAAGTTCTTTTTAAAGTATTTTTTAAAAAGTATTTGCTACTGCATAAAAAGTTGCTCAAATATTCAATGGCTTGAACGACACACAGGCATTGTTTCACAATTTCTGTTTAAATAATTCTTGTATGGCTTAGCTGGTCCTCTGCTTTAGGGTGTCTTTGATGTTCCTGTCAAGGCAATGACAGCGCAGTGGTCATCTCAAGGCGTCACTGGGGCAGGATCCACCTGCAAGCAGGAGTGTCCTCCTCATGACTTTTGAACAGAGCACTTGGATTCCGTGCTGGTTACCTACTGGAAATCATGCTCTGTTCCTTGCTACATGGGTCTCCCCAAGATGGCAATTATCGTCAGAGTCAGAAATCAAGTGATGCTAAAGAGGATAGTGACAACTTTTGCAACTTAATCAAGAACGTGACATCACATCCCTAGTGGTGACATACTCTCAGTCACGTTGATCCTCACGAGGAGATGATTATACCCAGATGAGAACTCGGGACACAGGTGTCGTGGCAACCATCTTAAGGGCTTCCTACTACAATGAATTGTTGAAACTCTGTTAGCAAAATAGATTTAAGTGTGAGTGTTCTTTTAGTTTTCATTTTTCATAGCACCTCTGGTCAACCAAGCACTTTGTCTTCTAATAGTCTAGAGTTATGTGGTTATACCTTCCTGCCCAACCCCAGATCCCAACATCCAACCCATTGAGCTAAAAGAATCATCAGAGATGATAATCATGTCTGTAGGGGATTGGAGTCACTTGGTGGTCTCGGGGCTGTGTCTGTCTGTACCCTCCTGTCTTTCTGGTGAAGAGCAGATTAGAGATTACAGTTATCATAGTCTCAGAGAGCAAACATCTACTCAGGACCAAAGCATACAAAGAGGCAGATATTTCAAAAGTGAACCTGACCCCAGACCCCCATTTCACATGAGGTGTCTTATCTATTATCATATCCCCTCTCCCTGGACACAGCCACGTGAGACCCAACACCCAAGAGAACTACTGAAGGGCCACGTCATGATACATCACGCGAGAGGGAACATCTCTCCTGGGGAACGACAGTGCGCTGTGAGGGGGCAGGACTCTGTGAGGCAAAGTCATGTTTCCCAGAGGAGGGAAGTTGGTCCCCAAAGCTTATTCAATCTTACAGCAGCCGCCCCCGCAGCCCCCGCACCGCCCCCGCCGCCCCCACAGCCACAACAGCCCATGTCGTCAGGAGGTGAGGCAGGTGCGATGCCGCCTTCCTGGAGGGAGGCCCTTAAATACCATCCTGGGAAGAAGAGGGAAGACCCAGGACACATGACCAATGCCACTTCCTCATCGTCACTGCTCTAGTTCCA
>RJWH01009746.1:0-20711 GCA_004363575.1 Solenodon paradoxus
CACCCCCCCCAGCCTCCACCACCCCCGTTGTATTCCGAGTCAGAAGAATTGAAAGAACTTGAAAGAGCCGGTATCACAGTGATTGGATGTTGTTGAACAGCTCATCTCTGCCCTTCATTAGCCAGCAGTGGTAACCACTCAGTGCTTTGAACCCACCTTAGCCCAGCAGTGTTACAGGAGTGATTGCAATACAGGCCTTCATGTAGGGACCAAAGAACAGATTTCCTGACTCCTAAAGTAGTGTTCCAACCCACACCCCACACCAGCGTCCTCAGATCCCCCCTTTAAGATCTGTTATTACAGAGTATATTTATCTGAGATAATTTGTGACTGTCACAAAGGTCATCTAGTTTAAATAGTTCCATCTATCAAGTTTAAAACCGATGTTTGACGTTTAAGAGTTGATTGATGTAGTAACTCAGCTTGGAAACTTGCATGGAGTTCGGATTTCTACCTGATAGCTACTGTGCCTACTTTTCATCATAGGCTCATAAGATGGCCTGGCCTTTCCTTGAACCAGTAGATCCCAACGATGCCCCAGATTACTATGGTGTTATTAAGGAGCCTATGGGTAAGTACTTTAATATGGAGCTTCTTCAGAAGACTCAGCAGGTATTTTATTTATCCATACAGTTGTATATCTTAAGGCTATGCTGAAACAAGTCTATTGGGGATATAAATTGGTGTGTTGGAGAATAGAGTATCACTAAAGTTTACATGTGGATATGCTCAGACCTGGCAGTTTCATTTCTTTGCATTTGCATGTGCCAAAAGTATGTGGTTCACAGAGGCAGTGTTTATAATTGCCAAAAAAAAAAAAACTAGAAAAGAAAATAAATAGCCATCAGTAGAGTAGTTAGTAACTTCACCAGATGATAAGTGAGCAGAGCCTTCCCTAGCTATATAAAACAATGATGAACTCAGTGAATGGGTCTGGGTCTGTCTGAACCTCTCATCCTTCTCTGGCTCCTCTTCCTCTTTTTTTTTTTTCCTAAAAGAGAGCAAATTTAATGGACACGTAGTATTCAAGAGTAATTAGCTTCATTTCCCAGGAAAAAAATGGTAGTGAAAAATCAACTGTAAGTATTGTGTTAAGATGAATGGTTACAAGTGATTATATTGAAAGTAGTTGTTATCTGCAGGAGAAATTATGAAAATTAAAACATAGATAACATCTGCCAGTGGATTAGCTACAGCTGATAAAGTATTCCAAAGCCAGCTAAGCATTTTTAATAGGAAGGACTTGTGTTTGACATCAGCTTCAAGAGGAGGAAACATAAAGAGGAAATAAAATATGGCTTAGTTAAAACTATCTTCCATAGCCTGCCCATGTGGAGTTAGTGGTTTGGTCAACCACCTCTGACCGAGCACATCCACATACACCCTGAGGATCGGGGTTTGGGTACTTGGGTCCGGGAGAACAACCAAGATGAACAACTCAGTAAAAATAAATGAAGTGATTCTTCTCCTCTCCCTGCCTGCCTGCCTGCCTGCACCTTTCCTTCCAAAATAAATAAGTAAATAAATATATAAGTAAGAAAGAAAATACTTAGTTGCAAAATATTATGTTTGGTACCCAAACACAAGTTTTGGAAGTGTAATAATCTCTGTTAATAAGCTGAAATTATCATTTTTAATTTCCGCTCATTTGGACAAAGTATTTTTTTGCTTTTTATGTGGATTGTCTGCATTTTTTCTGTATGAGTTTTCTATTTATATATTTTCTCTTTTTTTCTCTTGGGATAGTCTTATCATTGTCAGTGTTATTTAAGGGCTGGTTGTCACTAAGGACACTTAAAAGATTTATAGTGGGGTTTTCTGCATGTGGTAATTTTTAACTTTTTTTATTCAAATCTGTTAATCATTGTGAAGTCATGTTTTGGAATCATGCTTTTAGTATCTTTCCTTAGTTCAGATATATAACCTATATATTCTCCCAGTACTTTATTTTTTTAAGGTGCCTAGGTAAGTTGGAATCATAAATACCCAAGGGCTGCTCATACACGTTTTTAAAATCGGTAGTATCCAAAATGTAAACACGAAAATGATAATATCCTGAACCAGTGAAATTGTTTACAGTTTCTGTACCTACATAAACTAGAACTGTCAAAGATGTGTGTGTGTAAATATGTATAGCAAAATTTGCCATTTAACTTTTTTATACACGATTCAGTGATTAAATTTAAATGATGACTATAGTTAGATCTTTTCCCCTTTTTTTGTTTCCATTAATGTGTATGTCATACTGTACAAAAGTTATACTTTTCTTGATAACCTTCTTTTTTGATATCTGATTGTATTCTCTCCCATTATTTTTATCTTTCACACATGTCTCAGATATTCTTGAACCTTTTTTGGGTGAACTTTAAAATCGTTTTTTTCGGATTCTAAAATAATCATTGAGATTTAGTTTGGAATTGTGTTTCTATCAATCTATCAGTCCTAAATTGGCGCAAGACCACTTGCCTTTTACTGGCCCACATTTTTACATAAATTTGCGTATGGAGTTTTCTTTGAAGCACTACTTTCTTCTAGGACATAATGTTATTTCAGGTGAATTTAGCTCAGTATATTCCAAAGCAGGTACCTGTGTAATAGCATAGTGGTTTTTGCCATTTCTACATACAACCTGTACTATAACATGCTGATTGTTTTTCTTCGTATCAGTTAATAGTTTCTCTCACATTTGTTTTTTATTAAAGGAATGTTTTATCATAGTCTCTTATCTTTAAGTAGACATTTCATATACATATACACACACACACACACACACACACACACACATACTATATACCATGTGTGGTCAGTATCACTTATCACCAGGGTAAGGTAGCAATAAAAATGAATAAAGAAGACAAATATTATTAAAGTCTAATGTAAGAATGACAAAACCACACAGATTTTGTTAATTCTGGGTCCCCTTTCTCTTTTTACATGTAATACACCCAATAGTTTTTCACAAGTGCAAACATTATACTTAGATACATTTTGATTGTAGTGATTTATTTATTTTTTTTTTTAAAGATAGAAAGGGAGAGGAGGATGAAGCACTTTTACTTTAGTTGTTTATTTGTTTTGGTTGTTCCTCCCCAGTTCTAGGTTCGAACCCAGGTCCTTGGGCTTTACATGGTCTGTGCCCCAGCCACCAATTTAGCACCCAAGCCACCAGAGCACGCCATTTCAAATAATTTTAATATAGAACAATTCTCTGTAGTTAACTAAATCTAAAAGAACCTTTATTTTGTTTGTTTGAGAAATTATTCTCCTGCTCTGGGTCTTAAACCCAGGTTGGTGGACTTTATATGACCTGCAACTAACCTGCTGGAGCCACGGGGAGAGTGCTGTAAAAGAGCCTTAACAGTAGCCAAGATTCATATTTTAGCCCTGCTGTCTAAAACAACATCAGGCAAGGGCTCCTATTTTCTCCAAAAATTGCAAAAAATACTCTCCATTGGTGAACATTTTGTTTCAGGACTTCTTGGTCAGAAAAATATATATTCTTTTTAGAACTGCAGTATTCGCATTGGAATAACATTAAAGCTTGAAAATTCTACATTTTATGTTTTTAAGACCTCGCCACCATGGAAGAAAGAGTACAAAGACGATACTATGAAAAGCTGACGGAATTTGTGGCAGATATGACCAAAATTTTTGATAACTGTCGCTACTACAATCCCAGTGACTCCCCGTTTTACCAGTGCGCGGAGGTTCTCGAGTCGTTCTTCGTGCAGAAACTGAAAGGGTTCAAGGCGAGCAGGTGAGCAGCGGTTTCGCTCTGACCCTTTTTCCTGTCCTATCGAAGGAATCAGCCAGTGCAGTTTGTGTTCAATTTGAGCCTTAAAATCAAAGAGGCTTAAAAAAAGAAATCGAACTCTGGTATTATGATACATTACCTGCGACAAATGGATAGACTCATTACAAGGAATTGCTATTTTGTTATTTGCTTAGAATTTAAAAAAAAAAAATGTTTTCAAGAAGTGTTTATCAGATGCTTACAGGATATAGCACACTGTCTTAAATGCCATAGGTAAGACAGCATACGACAGAACTCCTGCTCTCATTGAGTTTACAGAAGTATAAAAATAACTGTTGTGTAAGGTAAAGAAAGGGGAAGACCATGAACAAGAGTTTAAACACTTAATCTCCTTCATTTATGTTTGCTTTGGAATCAGACAATATTGGTTTTTCTAAGTATTTTTTCTGGGGGCAAAGCTAGACAAGGTGGGACTGGCATAGGGCTGCAGTTACAGACATTCAGGTTCAAAAGGGGAGCAATAGAAGACAAAAAGGAGTCACCAAGCCCAGGCAGCTTTGAAATCCAGCTAGGCGAACCCTGGTTCCTGGGTTGGGTGGAAAGACTTGGACTTGTCTGCAAGGCCTTCAGTGCACCATTCTACCCCCTACTAACCTGATACCCAGAGTGGGCAGGCTTGACTGGGTTGGGCCTGGACATCTGCATTATCTAATGAACTCCCAAGGTACTCTGATTTTTGGTAAGAATCGATGCTCTGCCTGTTATTATCCTCTGAGGAAAGGCTATAGGATGTTTTGTCTCTCTTCTGTAGCAAGGTAGATCAGGAACTGTATTTCAGAGTTAGCTTAACATAAACTAAAAGGACAAACTTAGCTGTAGTATCCAGTTACCTTCTCAGCAAAGCCACATCCCAGTGCCTCCCTGAGGGGGAGGTCAGCACAGGATGACCCCTCACCCAGTTATCCCATCCCAAAGTGTCTGCAGTGTTGAGAATGAGAAATGCTGGTCGAAAGCTAAACCTACCTGTCAGTAAGCCCTACGCACATAACAGGTACCTGACTAGTCCATTAACTCCATGTTCTTAAGTGTGAACAGAAGCCAGGCGGGTCAAATACACAAGGGAAGCCTGAGTAAAAGAGGAAGGCCAAGGTGTAGCAGAAAAATAGATTCCAGAGAAAGCAAAAGAGAACTTTAAAAAAATAAGTCATGCCCAAGAGAAATTTTGGAAGATCTTACATCATCCCCAATATGGTGAACAGGATATTGGGAATAAATTCTATGGGAAAAAGAAAGTGACTGCAAAACATTTAAGCATATTACAAGCAGTGACTGTTAAAATCAAGAAACTCTCCTAATGTAAAGAACAAAGAGATGAGATGAAAAATATGAAAGAAAACACATTATACAAAATTCATATAATGGAAATTCCAGGAAGAATAAACAGAGAAGACAGAAAACAAAAGACTAACAGAAAAACTTCCTAAGCTGATGAGAGACACAAGACTTCAAATCCAAGCCGAATAAACTCGTCTCTTCAGTAAATTCACTTCTTGGTAGGCCTGCTGTGCGCTGGAAATTGAACATAGCAGTGGAGCTTTACGTTGCTGTGGGGCCAGCGGATGGGGGTGGGCGGCGTGGAGTGAGAGGGTGGCTAATAAACAGAATAGCCAGCTGAACAAACGGAATGAGATCCACCCGAAACATACATCACTGGAAAATTTCCAGATACCAGGGATTAAAGATGCTCTTCTGAAAAAGACCTTATCTTTAGAAAGAGGATAAAACAAGACAGCCTACAAAGCAAGAAGACCTGAACTGGTATCAGACTTTTGTCTAACATAGAAAGGTGTAGAGGATTATGAGAGCAAAAATTAAAGTTTTGAGAAGAAATTATTTTTAGCCTAGAGTTCAGCCAGTCAAGTATGGAGGGAGAATAAATACATCTCCAATCATTTATTAAGGACTCAGAAAGGACCACCTTCCCATGCATCCTTTCTTAGCAAGTTATTTTAAGATGTATGCTAGCAAAATAAGCAAATCAAGAAAACAGAAGACCTTGGATCCAGGAAATAAGTTCAAGAAAGCAATGAGAATTTCTTTGACCCGGGGTGACGTTTGTACAGCAGGCCTATTCAGCCAGCTATCCAAATTGGAGCAGGATAATCGAGCACCCCCGGAGCAAGGTGGGGAGGGGATGATTCATACACTGGATAATTTGTTTGAAGGGGAAAAATGAAAGGCATTAGAGGCTCCCTGAAAATCAGGAAAGTTGTATAGAAATGCCAAGTGCCGTGTTACAGTGGAGTATGTGCTACAGAGAAAAACTATTTACATAGTCAAAATAATGTAAACACTAGATTGATTTTCAGCTTTTAGAATCAGTCTGTAGACAAAGCACAGAGAGATTTAATTTTTAATTACGGAGAAATTAGATTTGGACTCAGACAGGGAGATGAGAAAATGGTTATGTGAGCGCTGTTCTCATTTGCCATAGCAGGTTTTAAACAATGCAGAGCTGATCAGACAAACAGCAGTAGAAGAAACCTTAACTAATGATGAGCCAGAAGTTTGATGTGATTAATCCTAGGGAGACTGGACATCATTCAGGTTGAAAAAGATAGGACAGAGGACCACAACTGACCATAAACCTCACTGCTTTTTGATTTGCATTATTCCTTCGATTGAATTTCTATGGTTCCCTTTTTAAAATTGGAAAGATTGGCGCCCTTGGCAGTAGCTGTGGGGTGGAAGCTGGGATTTGAACCCTGCCTGCTTCCAGAAGGGAGCGGAAGTGCTGACGGGGGAGAGGAGCCTGTGCCATTATATTCAAATTTGCATCATTTCAGTTTAAAAGGAAAGGTGGGAAGCCAATTGAGAAGTTTGCCCAATTCCACTTACATAAATAAAATTAAATATAAAGCGATGTTAAGGAACTTCTGTTGATTTACAGATTTAAGGCAGGATGAAACCTCACTAATCAGTGAAATTTGACTTATGAATTTCCAGTATTTCCTTTGCCATATGTCCCCATTTTTACTTTATGATCTCCAGCATTATTTACCCGTTATTTTCATTGCTGTGCTTTGTTACCATTCATCATTTATACCATCCATGTTCTTTCTTTCCTTACAGATTGTGATATCTTTAGTCTGAATTCTTAACTGGAATCAGAACTGAATGTTGGGGTCACTCTTTGTTTTACTCTACCACGTGATTATCTGATTCGAAATTGCCCCCAGAAAGTTCAGATTAGTGGATATAATTTTTAATGTTAAAAAAAAAGATGTGTAGTAGTAAATAGTTTATTCTAGCAGCCATGTGGAACAATGTATTTAAAGAATTGTAAACTCCTGGAATACTGTGTTTATAGACACTATTGCAACAGAATACTTTGAACTTATCCTGGTAACTACAGTAATTTGATTTATTAACAAAAGTTGTGAGTAAAACTGTGAAAGTAGAAAGGAGACTTTCTGGACTTTAATAGAAAAATGTGATTTTAATACTGCTGTTTCTCTTTCAACCTAATTTTCCCTTCATAGTCTCCAAATCAACGTACATAACATACACATACATACACACCTTTGACCACAATGGAAATGCATCTATAAATGTCTGTTTGTCCCTTTGACTAACAGTGCTGTGATCTTTATTAGACATCTATATACATTTTTTTTAATATTGGCTTTTACCGGTAAGTGATCATGTTTCGTGTGCAGTAAAAAGTTTTAGTATTATAGGCTAAAAATGTCTTACTTGTTCTCATATATTTGCTTGTCGAGGGTGAATGAAAGCGTATGGCTGCTTCTCCCAGATAGACTGGTCTTGGCATCCGCATAAAGCATTATTGTTTTCACAAATGAAGGGTGCTTAATTGTCCCTTTTTTCTGCATTCTGTAGGTCTCATAACAACAAGCTGCAGTCTCCAGCTTCTTAAAGTTCACTGGGTAACCCTAACCTAAAACAGCAACGATCTGGTTGTCTGAACTCTTTTAAATTAAGGAGCCAGATGTTTTCAGTCAGTTTATCCTGACAAGACTTGACCTAAACTTCGTTTTTATTGGTCATAACAGCCCAGTTATATTCTTGGCCAATTTTGTCCAACGGACAAGGGAAAAGCAAAGTCAACGACACCATTATCTTGTCAAGATGAAATGGTTTTACTATTGTGGCAGAAGCGGGAAAACTTTGTTTATTGAGGAAAAAAAACAGAAAAAAGAAAGCAAGAAAAAAAGATAATATGGGGTCAAGCGTAACTCCATGGAAATGCCACGTCTGCTCTTCAGTGAAGAAGCTGGTTTAGAGTCTCACAGAAAACTTTGACTGTATTTATTTATTGTTGCAAAAAAGACGCTTTTTTATTGCTGCCCTCATTTGTCAATTAATTATTTTTTCTTATAAAATCCAGCCCCGGTTACATGTAATCCATCCTGTATCTTATCATGATTCCTGTAGGTAAAAATACAAACAACCTCTAGATGTCTTTTCTTTCTATGAAAGGAGCTGCTATGTACACATGTGCACACACACAACTGGGAATCAACATTGAGTTTATTGTTCATGGTAGATGAAAATTAAGCAAAGACTGGGCTGAGTGGTCCTGGACTAGACTGTTGCCTTGACTATAACAGTACAATTTGTCATTTACTCTGCACCAGGCTAAATGAGTAAAATCTATTTGAAGGTATCTTGTTTGTAAACATTTGTCAGATTCTAATTTTTTTCTTTTTGTATTAAAATTCAACTATGGATGTATATATACAAACAAAATAAATGGAGATCATTTTTCTCCCACAGATGGTGTCTTTGAATGTGCGCTAATGAGTATCTGTAAGCCTTTGATGGGGAAGGGAGGGCTGCAAGGTAAAATAACAGACAGAAGAAGAATCTCCCTGGGTTCCTCCACGACAGCAGCGGCCTTTTTTTTTTTTTTTCCTTTTTCATAATTCCCAGCCCGTTGTCATCTCGTCACAGAAGAATCTTCAGGGGTGCTAATCTGTTGCATCAGTTGCTCGTACTAATAAAAAAGGTAATGTGACAATCTACATCGCCTTCATCTATATATTTATGACATCAGAAGGATGATCAGTTAATGACGGCTACTTAAAATTTTTGAAGGGCATTTTTTTTTTTTGGTTGACTTCATCCTCTTTGTATTATTTGTTGGTTGGTTGAGTTGTTTTATTTCCACTTAAGGAAAAACAGTGCAAGCAATAGGGGGAAAATGGAAACAACAGAGGGAAGTATATTTCGCATGTTTTTCCTTTCACTGTTCTAACCTGACACGTTGTATGACTGCATTGTAATAGTTTCTGTAAGATCCTCCATCACTGGTTTACGCAGTTTTGCAAACATTTTACTAGATTTTGCACTAATTCATATTGGCTTTGTCCTAAGTTCTGGAATTGATCTATTGTTGTTATTGTGTTTTTTTCTTTTTAATTTTAATTTCCGTCTGTTTAACATGACCCTGCTATGCAAAATCTTTCCCAGACCTTAGATTCTTAAAAGAAAGACATTGCTACAGTCCCATTTCTTTCATAATACAGGCTCAGGTGTTCAGGCTGTTCTGGGTTAATTTTATTTAATGAAGCCCATCCTTTTTGTACATAAAATGCCACTCAAACCTGCGCTTACGAACTAAAGACTAATTGCTCAATATGAAAACATGGAAACAAAGTTTTTGCTTAAAATATTAACATGGAGGTAGTCAAATATAGGTTATTCTGTCCTTTTACTTTTAAAAAATGTTACCTATTGTATGCACTGTGCTGATGCGAGAACCCAACACTTTAATGAATTCTAACATTCTGCATCACCTCACGTCACAGCATTCCTGTGCTCTGTTCATATATCGATATCTATATGGGCTTAATCGTTGAAAACTTGTTGTGACAAGAGCTTTCCTACCTGTAGGCAATAGATTGCTGTGTTTTTAACAGATTGTGGCAAATTCTAAACAGCGATTCCTTTTGTACGTAATAGGACATTTCATCCTAGAAAAATAAAGTAATGTTTTTGATATTGGATTTGGTGCCGTTTCTAATGAAACAGTGGTTGGTTGGTATATTTTCTGTAACTGTTGGCATTGCCGATTTGTACAAAAAAAAGGAAATTTTATGGAAGTCCTCAACCAGGAAGATGTAAAATTCTTATGTGTATTTAATAATACAAAGTTTTGCAATTTCTATCACCATATAAAATACAGATATTTTATAGTTTTATCAACAACAGAGATTTAGTCTTTCAAAAGTAATCTTTGAAAAATATCATTCTTGTAAGTTTCAAAAGCTGCTTTTCTATGAGTATTCTTTGGCAAGCTTCTGCTGTTCAATGAGAGACATATTACAGCTATTTTGCTTTCAATAACCCAAGCGATAGAATGCACATTTGTGATACTATTAGGATATTTCTACCTGGTCTTGGGGCATGTAACTATATTTAATTTGCATCAGTACATTTCCTCAGCTAAAAATATTTTCAATGCTTTGTTATCTTCCTCTGCCAAGTTCACAGTCCTTGAAACCATTTCATAAAAAGTATTTTCATAATACTGATAAGCCTTTTTCTCCTGTCCAGATTCTGTGGGATTTGTGTTTTAATTAATGTCCTGCAGTAGATTTAAATTTTTAAAAAGTGAACTTTCAGAGGTATTTTCTAAAGTAAAACAACTACCTTTTTATATTTCAAATGGCCTTGGAGTGTGATTTAGAGACATTGAGACTTGCTGCTGTTTGTAATCTGCAAATAAAAGTGCATTCCTATTTCTGTTCATTTCTATTAGGCAGACTCCCTGCATCCTGTGTGTTTCCTATTAAAGAGCCAGGTGGGATTCTGAATCTACACACTTAGGGACTGAGGTAAATAAACAGAGCTATGCAATTACTGGAGGGACTTAGGGACTGAGGTAAATAAATGAGCTACGCAATTACTGTAGCATTCTGTTCAGGATTGAGGGTATTACCCTTAAGTTTCAAATTTCTAGTCCTTAGGATGAGAACGGTGGTATCTTGTGGGCACGGGAGTGTTTTAAAAGTATTTGAAGGGGAAACCAGCTGAGAATTTTTAATAATTTGAAGTATTCTGAGATACTTAACAGATATTTAGAATAAGTTGCTAAAGTAAAAACAAAAATATTCTTTAGAGTATCACATAGCACTTGATCCATTTGGATCACCTAAAGAAATAAGCTTTATTTGGCACAGTCCACACACATCCGAAGGACCCGGGTTCGCCTCCCAGGGCCCCGTAAACAACCGGAATGAACAACTTTAGAAATAAAATGCTGCTTGTTCCACTGCCTGCCTGCCTACCCCACTCACTGCCTGTACCTTTCCTTTAAAAAAAAGGAAGTAAGCTTTATTTTGTAAATGATTTAAGTCCCGAGATTGAGGTTTTGCATGCTAGGCAGCAGATCCATTTGAGATGATTGCGTATACATGTGTCTGATCAACCTTAGAAATTACCTTAGAAATGTGAGCAAGCACTATCAAATGGTTCCTTTAGATAAAAGCTAGTACCCCATCCCCCCAAAAAAGATATATTTATATGTACATCATTCCTTGCCAAAAGAGCAACTGAATATTTTATTGATGAACTATTATGTGCATCTGGTCCTTTAGTTTTTGAAGCACAAAACTGTAAGAAAAATATCCATAGAGTAAAAAGATGAGAAACTATTATGAATAAATGGGCTCATAAAAATTGTCCTTGCAATTTAAGTGTGCCCAAAGTAATGACAATGTTGAAAAAGAGATTTGTAACCATTTCTTGCCAAACCTGAAATTACCAGTCTTGCTCACGGGGTCACGCCCAGCCCACCCACCACTGTTCTGCCTCAGTCGAGCCTCACTTTCATTGCAAACCTGGTCTTAAATGATAGTCTTAACTTCTAAACATCACACACGGTGGTTCTGGCATATCTTGTTTTTTCCAAAATAGTATTAACACATCGGTCCGCTCAAACCCTAACCCTCAGTCTTAATGTTAAAGTGATTCTTCTTTTAAACCAAGGATGTTTATAACATCTCTTTATGCTCCAGCACTGACCTCCAACCGATAATTTCTCTACTTGGCCCTGCTGTAATTTTCCCCCTTGTTACTCAAGACCACCACTTAGCCTCCTGACATTAAAAATTTGGCTTTGAGTTTTGCAACTAGTGCTGTCTTATGCCTGGGTTCATTTTTATCTTACAACTAACACAGAAACCTTTCATTCACTGCATACTCTATGGTCAGTAGTTCATGTAATGATGCAGTTAATGCCCCAAGAAGCAATTCCATTACAACTTTTGATAAATGTGGGCAATATTCCTTTTTGGAAATTTCTCTTAAAATTCCGTCAGCAATGCTTTACCACTGAGTTATGTATCTCTCAACTTTTTTTTTTTTTTTTTTTTTTTTTAAGGCCAAGTAGCTGCAGGCAGGAATGAAGGCAACTAAGCAGGTAGAAGAGAGAGGAGGAAGAAGCAATTCATTTTTATGTAGTTGTTCACATTGGTTGTAACTCTTGGCCCCAGGTCTTGAACCCAGGGCCTTAGTATGCATGTGGGACTGCACCCAGGGTGTGCTAAGGCCACCAGACTGCACCTACTGCTTAACTTTTAGTTTGTTTTGGCCCCTTTGGGAATAAAAGATAACAGTAATTCCCATCACAGTCAGCCGTTGTGTCTCCTGCTATTGCTACTTTCTTCCTCTACCATTGTTCACTGACCTGTCCGGGATGTCTTCAGGTAGCTACTGCTTCTGTGGCCATCACGGGTGTGCCATTGCAGACTAGGGACACGCCTTAGCACCCTGAACACACCTCCTGTGAGATCAGATAGGCTGTTTTTCTTTTTTCAGTGTCTTAGTCAGTGTTTCAAATAAAATTAAATACACAGCTTGACCTTCGGGGGTGGGGGCGGAGCTGTGAATGTCTTCATTGACTCAAGAATAAAATCAGTACTATATTCAGCTAGTGATGAAACCTTTTTCAGGCCAACCAAGAAGCATTTAAAATGCACATCCTTACACACTGTCATGGATTCCAGGGTTTGGGGAGTACGTTTGAGAATGGCTTTTTCCCAAACCTTTGTGGCTCAGTGAGACTTAAAAAAACCAGGTGCATCCAAGATCTGATTTCAAGGCAAGATTTACTGCTTTACAAACACAAACATGATACTTGGTCTTAATAGAAAAATGACATCAGATACACCCAGAATATCTTTAGCATTGGACTAGCTTCCAGAAAGTTTTCAGTATCAGGGAAGTTTGAAAATAAACTATCTTATATTTTAGTCCATCAGGAACACTTATTTGAAAAATATTTTGCTTGACTGAATCAGCCCTTTAGTACTCTTGAAGTGTAAAACTTTAATACTTGTCTTGGGCTCTGACCCTAGTGTTTGATCTAAAGGACATTTCATTCATGTCTGACTAGCGCACTTACTGTTCTGTACAGAATTTTAAATGCAATGGTTTGAGTATAAATTTTGGTTTGATACGTGATATAAACTATTCAAAGTTGTATATTTAAAAGCAAAGAAAAAAATTTTGTGAACTATTTCTACTGAAGAATGTATTTAAATTAAAATAATTTAAAATAACATGAAGCCGTGATCTATTAACTGGACAGGTCAGTGATCTGAGCCGTGTGGATGACTGGCACTACAGCTGAATGACTGCCACAGAGCCCAGAAGCATTTGGTAAACGAGAAAGTGACAGCTTCAAGATTAGAGTTGCAACTCCGCAACTAGTTCATAAAGGAGCTCTGTGCCCTACCCTAAAGGAAGACCCCCACCCCTAACAGGAAGGTAGTCCTCTCCTGTCTTGTCGCCATTTTCCAAGTCTCTTATGATCCAGAAATGACAGGCTGATGTGTTTCAAATGCACGGGGTGTGAACTGCACCTTGAACTTCACCATCCCTTTTTCGGTTAAACCTTTTCACATAGCTGCTGCTCCTGAGCAGTCCATCTCCTGGTTGGAGGCGCCCTCTCAGAACCTGGAGCAGGGTTGCAGGGAGCTGCCGTCTCTTATGGTAGATGTGGCCCATCACAATGTACCTGCTGCCTGAAAAAAGTAACCAAACATAAATTTGTTTAAAGTGTCTTTTTAAATGCCATGAAACAACCATTGCAAACCCTTTAAGAAAAGCCTAAGTTGGAATCTATCATCTTGCAGCACAAATAAAAACTCACATATTAACCTACAGGCAATAGGTGCAGTCTAGTGACTTTTAGAAGACAGCGAGACAGTCATTCTGTAAACAGTCGACATCAGCAGGATTTCACAGAGCGCCTCGAGAAAGATGTGAGTGGGCTTTTATATCTCCCCAAAAATGACCTTTCTGACTGAGTTCTGAACAGAGCCCCTTCTGCAACCCTTCTGGCAAGGGTGCCCTCATTCGCTCCAAATGCTGAGTGCCTGCTTTATGCCAATCCATGCGGTTCCCACCTCCGCGGCAGGGGGCCGTGGCGGGCGGGTGGGGGGGGTGCACAGAGTGGCCGAAAGATTCCACCTGTGGTCTAAACCTATTCCTTTTTCGGTAACATCCAAATCACAAATGCTGGCATTAACGCACGCATATTAAGTGTCAGCTAGCTCAGTTTTAATACCAGGTTTAAGTTCTGGACATGACTTATTGCAGCTGGAGGAATCGAGGGCTAATATGTGGACGCGGAAGAAGAACCCGTCCGGAGTGATGTAGAGACGGCTCATCTTGTACATCCCGTCGCGGTCCACTAGCAGGGTCACCAGGCGGATCCCTGTGCTGACAACGTCCACATCATGCACGATTCCGTTCACTGCTGCTTTCAAAACACAAAGTTTGGAAAAACGCATGACACTCGTTTCCTCTTTCCGCAGTGCGTTTTTAACAAATCACGAGACAGTCCACACGGGTCTGGGGCCTACGGGATCCTCTAGGGTTTGGTTAGGGATACAGGCGTGCACCACCCGGCGCGCTTGGCTCGGAAAGGCTCGCCGGGCAGCCAGGGCTCAGCCGCCCGGGCCTGGCAGCAGCTGCGGGGCGGGGCTCACCGAATTCGCTCGCGCAGTAGGACTCGCGCTCGTCCAGGTTCGTCCCGCAGGCGCGCGCGCAGGCCTCGTAGCCGGGCTCGACTTCCCGCGGCGGCGCAGGCGCAGATTCTCGGGGCGGCGCGGCGGCGCGCGGCCGGTTGGAGTGGGCGGGGCCGCTGGGGACCTCGACGGCGCGCGCAGGCAGCCGCGCGACTGGGAACCGCCCGGCTCGGGCGCGCGCGCGCCGCCGGGAGTCCTCCCGCGCGGGCACGCGGCGCGGCGACGGGCGGTTCTCGGCTTGCGCGAGGCTCGGGCTCGGCGGTCCGGCGGGCGCGCGCGCGGCCTCCCGGAAGCCAGCCCGGTTCTCCGCCGGCGGCGGAGGCTTCCGGTGCCGCGGCTCCGACCACGAGCGGGGGGCGGTCTCCGCTGCGCGCGGCCGCCGGGGAGCGTCGGGGACCGGCTGCGCCCTGGGCCCCGGCGCCTCCCTCCTGTTGTGGGGTGGCGAGACTGCAGGGCGAGAAAAGGAGAGGCCCGGGAGGCCGTCTGGGGAAGACGGGGAGACGGAGAGGGGAAGGGAGGACCGGAGAGGGGAGGCTGGGGAGACCGAGAGTCCGATGCGAGGGACAGAAGGGCTCTGGGAGGGGCGAGAGATGGGGCACTAGTAAGCCTGGCAAGCACCTGCGAGGAGAGAGAAATGGGGAGGCCGGGAGGCCTGGAGTTGCAGGAAAGGACGGGACGAGGGACGAGGGACGAGGAGGCGCCCTCAGGTCCAAGTGGAGCACGGGTTTCCCAGCCCCAAGGGAAGACGGAGAGGAGGGTCTCGCCCGCGAAGAATGGGGCCAGCTTAGAAATGTTTTCTCACCGCTTGTGAAATCAGAGGCCTGGTGGGAACATTTCACTGTGTGAAGGAACCTTTTCAAATCTCTAGCTTTTAAAATGACAGCATCCTATTTGCTCTAGGACTAAACATATCTGACGACTTCGGTTAAATAACAAACACTTTTTGCCCTTTCTTTAATATATATATAAACATCCGCCCTTTTGCTATTTACAGTTTGTTGAGAAAGTACCGAGAGCAAACCCCAGGGGGAAAGAGCTCATATTGCAGGTTCTCCTAATTGTTTAAGCGCCCCTGACAACAGAACTATTTGGTTTTCCCATCCGTGTTTACACTGTCATTTGGTCTCTGCAGAATCAAGCATTTGTGAGTGGATTTTTATCTGGCTTCTTGGACACCATTTAGTCGTCAACCACAACGAAGAAAGATTTTTAAAGCGTGACTGGAGGCCCCTGGCGAGGGATAAAAGCACACACATCGCTTACATGTCCCTCTCCTTGAGTGGTGGAGAAAGTCCCTAGGTGGTCTGGCCCGAAAACTGTTTTGATTTTTTTTTTTTTATTAGTGATTTTTTCCCCCCAGCTCCGCAGACAGGTTGGTGAGCAAACTTCCCCCAGATTGGAAGCCAGCCAACTTCCATACCCAGTTAGTGTCACCTCCCCTTTTGCCAGCATCCCAGTGCCCTGCAAATCGGCACAAGAACCGCTCTTTGTTTTTTCTCTTTCTGTTGTTTGGAGGCCTAGGTTTTGACTTTTCGCTCTTGCACTGAAGATCTTGGTCCACCCCTTGCAGCTCTGGCAACACTTCATTTAAAGTGATTTAACTTGCCAAATTGACAGTCTCTTTAAAAATCAGCTTTCACCCAGCAGTAACTGGTTATACTTCATGTGTTTGCACAGACGTGGATTCTGACTCATTGTGGACAAGGGCATCCCATACGCAGCTGAATCAAGTTCTGGTGCCTCTCCAATTCCTGACGGTCAACTGCTGACCTCCCAACTGCTTCCCCTAGATATCGCCATCTGTTGTCATGGGAAAGATCGTCTGATATTTGGGTTAAATGCCACTGAAGTCATTCAATTTCCATGTGGAAAAATAAGCCAAAGTCAATTGCCCTGTGAGGTGCGGAAGCAATTTTTTCCCAGCGATAGTGAATCAAACTGAACACCCAAATTAAAGCCAAATAAAAGACACCTCCCCGCGCCAATCAACCCCTGGTTTCTTCACGCCCTCGGTAACTGCTTTTCTTTTCATGCGTGAAATTGCATGTGTGTTTTAAAGACTCGGGTGTCCCCAGGACCTTCGCGGGGGGCTGCAGGGAGAGGGGAGAAATGTCGGAGCTGGGCTTCTCCGCACTGCGCCCCGGCCGCGCACCCAGCGCTCCGGCCGCCGGGGGACCTGGGCGCGGGCGCAGAGGGACCCCGCACGCCTCCGGGCGCCCGCCGCGTCCTGCGAGCCCGGCTGCCCGGTTCCCGAAAGGCAAAGGCGCGCCACGACCCCTTTTGACACTTTCCCTCCTCTGCGGTGCAGCAACTACTTAACATGCAAAGTTTTCTCCAGCCTGCCCGGCTCGCTGGAGATCATTTCCGTAGCTAAACTGGCTTCGTTCCGAAAACACTGCCAAGAACACACAATCTTGGGGGCACATTTTGCTCCTTTCGAGCACGAACACGGACCTGGAGTCTCCTCTCGGGCAAATGCTGACCCGTTTCTCGCCCCGCCCTGGATCTCGCCCTGTCCCCAGGCTCCCCGCACCCTGCCCCCCATCTCCGCTCCGGTCCCCGCGCTCAGCTTACCTTTCCTCTCCGCCGCCGGAGCTTCGGGAGATGATCCAGCGATCAAGCAGAGGAGCCAGAAAGCTCGAGCTGTCATGTTCGTAGACGGTTCCCAGGCTCTCCAACCGAGCCTGGGCTTTTGCTCTTTCTCTCCCCCCACCCCCCTTCATGCTAATGAGGGGCAGCCTTTGGGGAAACAGGAATCACTCACTCACTCCACAGACCATTGGAACAAATCCGAGCTGCGGGGATTGCTCCCACTTCCTGGGGTGTGGGGGGAACCAGCCCGTGGCCTCCCCGAGCTGTCCCTGGGAACGTCTACCCGGTGGTCTGCGGCGATGATAACATCAAATCCTAGACTTTAAACCCGTGTGGTTCGGCTTGCTGGGGTGGGGGGAGGAGTGGGTGGGGTGCAAGCGGAGACTCTCAGGGTGCTGAGGGGCCGAGGGAAGGGTGGAGGGGAATGAGTGACAGGGAGTGTGGATGCAGCCAACCGCACGCAGGGAGAGCAGTGCTTAAACAGCTGGGGTTGTGGAAGGGAGGGATTCCAGATGACAGAAACTTCATCCCAGAGTGTGGTCAGTGATTTCTAGAGAAAGCAAGTCACTCCATCCTAGGTTTGGTTAAATACATAGAAGCAACTAGTAAGTAATATCCTAGTAACTATATGACTAGTAGTAGCTAGTAAGAAAATAGTAGTGAATAGTAGGAACTATCTTACAACATATACAATATCTATATTCTAGAACCGAAGACGGGAGAGAGCCTTCAGGAAAATCACTTTTCTTCTCACCCTCCTCAGATGAAAACTGGTATCTAGTTGTCTGGATTCATCAAGTCCATGGAGACAGACTTTTACCTGCCAGGTGTTAGCTGTAAGGGGACAAAGGTAAGTAAAACACCCCCCAGCTTGCTAGTGATGGCTCATCTTGAGAAACGTGGGGTGTGTGGTGGGGGTGCGGTTTCTTTCTAAGAAAAATAAACTCATTCAGTGCTTAGGGCTGAATTCTTGAAATGGCTCTGTAGATGGGCGCTGAGCTGAGAACCTTCTCCGGCAGAACAAACAGAAACAGCATTCACCAGGGGGGAAATCAGCAAGCCCACCACCTTAGCCACATGCCCCTCATTTCAACAGCTTCCAGTCCAAAAGGGGAAGCATTTAACTGAGGCATAGGAGTCAATGGTTACAGCTGCTGACAGAAAGAAACTTTTGCTGCACTAAAATCTTATGTCTCAAAACTCATGATGCAGAGGACTGACCAGCTTCTGGATGGGGATCCTGTTTTCAGGAAAGGCACCGGGAAGCTATGAGAACAATAGAATGGCAAGAAGGTTGGGCTTTCTCAAGCTCATGCTCAAGTTCTTTGGGAGGAAACTAGGATAGGCAATCTAAAAACACTAAAACATTCTTTATATTTTGTGAAAGAAAAGTAGGTCGATGTTATGAAGTGACAGGTTTAATTTTGATTTAAGAAATAATAGCTTAAAATTTTTTAAAGAAAAAAGCTGAGGCAGTTCAGGGGCAGACCACGTAAAGCTCAAGGATCTGGGTTTAAGACATGGAGCTGGGAAGAAGACAAGCGAACGAAAATTCTGAAAACCAAGATCCTCAAGAAAGCAGACTATTTTGAAGGGTTGTGGCAATGAACTCATGGCCATTGGGGGCCATGAGAACATCACTCAGGAGTACTGTAGATCAGCTTCCTGGATTGAGTGTGATGTGGTTTGAGGAATACAGTGAGGTAAATGTATTCATCCTGAGAGGAGTTGGCTGTCTAGTCACAGACTAAAAGTGTGTTGGATGGGGTCACCATGTTCTATAGTCTGGTCCTCGAGTTTCCCTATCTAGAAACTCAGTATTGTCAATGGATCAGATTAATGGGACTGATTCACATTAACCAAACTCATAATGCTGGTATATAAACCAGAATGTCATTTATTAATTTGCACTGGAGACGCTATAGTCAAGGTAATCCTCAAGTTGGCCTGTTGAACACTAACTCAAAGTGCAGCTGCAAGTGGGCTATTCTCACTTCAGTTTCAGAGGAGTAAATTCTCTATTTCCTCCAAAACAGTAAATGTCTCCAGTCACTAAAAGGCTTGTGTATGCCAGAATCAGTGTTTCCAGCCTCTGGTCAAGACCAGATAGACTGTGAAATTCTGTTCTTGGGGCTGGTTTGTAGATGACCTCAGATCCCCTTCTTTCACATACTCTCTCTTTAAATCAAGTGGAATAAAATTAATTAGGCTTAAGCTTCCTCAGTTACAACCACATGTCAGACATACCTGCTTGAGATTATATTCAAGTCACCCAGATCCAATTTGGGGTGTTCCCGAAACTCTTCTGTTGCAGGAATGTTGTGAATGCCCTGAAGCCCACACCCTGAAATGTAGAGGCAGAGGGCTGGCCTGGTAGGTCCCGCAGTGTCTCGAGGCTCCTGAATATGCCAGGGTCCAGGGCTGGGTCTTGGGCAGCCTCTGGCTTGCAGGCAGATACTGTACCAATGCACAAAGAGATGATCTAAGTCAAACTGAAGGCCGGTTCATTAATGTCCACAGCAAATGGATTCATGTCAGCCTGGCTGACATTCCCTTTCTATAGACAAATCACATGGGCAGCCGAATTAGCATCAGGGTGCTTGGTAATACAAGCCAGAGCACGGGGAGTTCATCGGATGACTGGGATGGTGAATGGTATTGGTTTCGCATGGTCTAGTGTGTCCATCTCCACAAAAGGTATGTATGCACTTGCCAGGTGGAAAACTCTCTGAGCCTCAGTGCCTTCCTCTCTCCTAACAATTTCTGGTATTTTCGGTGTATCTTTCTGCTTAGCAAGTATTTATTGACTAGCCACTGTGTGTTTTATAATAAAGAATATGTGTAAGGTTTCTGGCACTGACCTTCTAAAACCCCTGGAATTTCCCCAGTGATAGAGGTATCTTAGTTATTCATCTCCGTCCTGAATCTTACCTGAGTTTATGCTAATGAGGAGGCTCATGGAGGGTCCCTGGGTAACTTCAAGATGGGAACTAGCCACAAGAAAGACCAGCCATGTGATTAGAAGGCTGGGACTTTGCCTGCCTTCCCTTCACAGAGCGGAGAGAAGCTGGAGATGGGGTTCAATCCTATGGTCAATGGTTTAATCTACCTGCCTGCTGACAGAAGCCCCCAGTGAAAAATCAGCAAACACATTGATGGGGCAGGAGGTGTTATAGTTATGCTTCTGAGACCCTCCCAGACCTCTCCTGAGACTTGTCTTCACGCCGCTGCTCGGGATTTGTAGCCCTTCATCATAGCACTGTAATCTTTAAATATGGAACTTTCCTGAGTTTTGTCAGTTATTG
>RJWH01009747.1:0-20704 GCA_004363575.1 Solenodon paradoxus
CCCTTCCTCTCTCCAGCAGTTCACTTTCCCCCACCGCATGCTCCCCCAACCTAGCCCTTCCTTCCTCTTCCCTCCTCTCTATAAAACTTTAACAAAATACTGTAAACATTTTTCTGACGATCGCTTTTCTTTATAAAATGCATGTAGACCTTTGGAAAGCTTGCGGTGAGGAAAGCAAAGAATCAATACATGGAGATTGCTGACCGCAGAGGCTGAAGCAGGGAACAAGTGTCCTTGCCAACAGCCCCATCCGTTTCACACGTTTGGACTTTTTTTTTTTCCTAATAAACCCTTTTGTGATAGCATCTCCTAAAGCATCTGTGTCTGCTCCTGGGAGACGAGGGAAAACCTGGCCTGGGCTCTCCTCTCTGGGCAGCAGGTGGCCAATGGGGAGGGAGGCTGTAGCCTCACCAGGGCCTTCCCTCCAGGCTCCTCTCTACTTCTCTCAGGAGATCAAAAGGCTGGGGGTTCTGGCAATGGGGAGTCTTCAGTTCCTCTTTAAGAGAGGTATAGAATGGCTGCTTCAAAAGAAGCATCTTCAAGAATGGGGAGGAGGCTGCAGTAAAGATGAAAATGTTAGCATAGAAGGATGTAGGTAAAGTAGGGCTGAACCTTTGAAAGAAGAGAGAATTCCCACAGCCAGGTGGGAAGGGGTTGGCACCTGGTGGCAACAAAAGAACTCCCACATGCCGAGTAGGTGACAGAGCCAAGACAAATATTCTCCCCAGGCATCCTGGTGACTCAAGGGCAAAGCCAAAACTAGTGCATGGACCAAGTAAAACCCTAGGTCCTGAGTTCAAGACTGGGGGCCAGGGAACAACCAAAAAAATTACATACATACAAACATACACAGTGCTTTCTCCTCTTCCTTCCTTAAAAAAGAAAAATGTTCTATCTTCCTCTCTCTTCACACTATATATATATATATATTTCTCTCTGGACCTCATTCCTTCCACTTTGCCTTCTTCAGATAATATACAGCCAAAGATTGATGAAAACAACATTAATGGGCAAGTCTGAAGAGAAAGAAACACATTAGCTTGAGAAGACAGAAAACAGAAATGAGAAATTTTATTCAGTTGAAAAAAGCCATACTAAGAAACACCAGTGTTTTACAAACACCAATGTTATAGACAACACATATGTATATAGGTAGTGTACATGTATGAGTACTTTATTGGTAGGGGCAAATTATTAAGAGGAAAAGGGAAGAGTTTTGAAATCAGATAGACCTGGTTTGAATATAACCTGGCCACTATACCTGCCTCCCGGGGTTTTCTAAAGATTAAGTGGTATCTGTGTACCTGAGTAGATCAGACCTTAAGCTGATGGATGTGGCATATTCCACCTAAAGCCCAAGAAACCAGGTTCATGACTTGGGCCAGAGAAGAACAACAAAAAGAACAACCAAATAAAATATACTCTTCCCGCCTGCCTACCTGCCAACTTGCTTTCATTCCTGCCTGCTTCCTTCTTCTAAATATATATATATATATATATATATATACACATACATAATATTATATTATTATATACATATAAGTATATATTATATATTCACATATTTTAAAAAGCCAGGAGCAAATTCTGGCAAACTGACAATGCTCAATCAACAAGTCTTCCTAATTTCCTTCTTTCCTTCCTCCCTTCCTCCCTCTCTCCTTCCTTTTCACTCTGCTGACCTCTTCCTTAAAGTTTCCAAGCTTCAAGGAAAAGGGAATTCATACAAATTATCCCAGTGTTCATATCCTAAGGGAAACTTTGTTGCTCTCTGCCTCCCAATATTGGAGAAGTACAAACCTTTCCACAGCCCACTAATTCTGTGTCCACACGCCACCTGGGAGAATTTGTTCTTGGATGGAGTTATTTGGCTCCATTATTCTACTCCCTCTCTTGGAGTCTTTCTTTTCAACAGTTAAAGGCGGTGGGGTGTTGGGGGTGCGGTGGTGGGGTGGTGGTTGTCTTATCCAGAATCCACCCATTTACTTGTTTTCATTTGATACTATGTGACCAGAGAGCCTCTGTTTATGGGACATTTTAAAATCATACCACGGCCAAAAACTCTAAAAAGGGAAAAGCAGAAAAGAGTAAGTTCAAATGAACTGTGGTCCTGACCCATAACTTCCCAATTGGGAATACTGTTTTCTTGGTATTTTGACCTTGTCAAAATGACTGATTCTTTTCTCCTCCAGGGGCATCCCTCTCTAACTAAGCTAAGTTTCTGGAGTAGTGTTTGGGAAGGACGTTAGTGCATCTGGAAGCATTCACTGGAGCAGGCGTCTGTCCTGGCCTTCTACCAGTGACTGTGGCTGGGACTCCTCTTTCTTTCTTTTCCCCAGAAACTGAACCAGGTTATAATGGGCAAGCCTGTGAGCCATGACTGGGGCCTCCATTTCAGTCAGGGGGAGAGTGAACACATCCAAACCATTCCCTCCTTAGACTGCCGTTTTCCATGGTTCTTATTTTCTTTTCTATGGACACTACCTTTTCACATTTCAGTGGCTTCCTGTACATTCTCCTGTTTTATCACAGCTTTGTCAGCCACAAAGAGGTGCTGATATAGGATTATATTCCAGGAGCATGGACAGTCTCTCAGGGTCTGTCCTCAACACTTTAAATCACCTCTTTGCTGTTTTCTCTTCTTCCCTGTCTTCATCACAAGGCCTCAGCTCTTAATGAAAAGGATGTGAAAACCTGTTACATTTTTCTTACTTTTTGGGCACCCTGATTTCCATGTGATACCTGTCTGAGAATTACAAATAGAGCTGTTTGTCCTTCCTGTTGTCCTTCCTTGTCTTCTCAATGCAAATTTCAGCCCCTGCACATGGGGCACCCTTGAACAGTACACAACCTGGACAACTGAACATGTGCACTCTGAATTTCCAGTTCTGACAGGTATAAGTTGGTTGTGCACTTAATCATTTAGGGATGTTCCCTTAAAGTGGAGAAGATCACAAAGTGTGATCCAGAACACTAGTAGTTTTTGAAGCCTTCCAAAGCCTTGTCTTTTATTCTTCTTGGGCTCTTATCCAGGAAGAAGCCTGAGATTATATTTCCTTATTTTGTGTTTGACCCACATTTTTCATCTTCTAAGACTTCCTTGCCATACTAGGGGCAGGAAGGCATTTGTTTCTGCAATGGGTACAGTGGGTATTAATGTCTAAACAAGCAACCCCGTCAAACACTGTGTTTTTTGCTCATCTTTGCTTCCTGGGCCAGTCTTTAATACCAAACCAGCAACTCCCTTCCAGACCGCCTTGGCACTACTGCCTACATAGTTAAATTCAAGTTTGGAAAAATTGCCAGATATAAATACCACCATTAGATTGATAGATTCCAAACGACATCATTCTAAGCTGCCAATGTAATTTGCATTCTTCACAAGGCAAAGATTTGAATAGCAGTCGATTTCCTTTATAAGAAAAGCTTTGTTTATCATTGCTAAGTTAGAGCCATTCTATAGCGACCCCATTCTATAGAATAAGAAACCTTCCAATAGGAGTTGTTGGGAAAACACTTTGTCCTCTGAGATGGCTCTCAACCCTCACTGCATATTAGAATCACCTGGGGAGCTTTAAAAAATTGCCAGTACCTGGGCCTCTCCTCAATCCAATTAAATCAAAATCTCTAGGGGTGTGGTGTGGGCATTGGTATTTTTTAAAAGCTCCCTTGGGTGATTCTGATGTTTAGCCAATGGAACCACTCATTTATAGATGGAGCGAACAATGCATCCTGGTGAATATGCTCATTCCTTTAATAAGTATCTAAGGATCTCCTAATCTAGATGGTGTGTTAGAGACAAAGGGACGAACTGGTGGACACTGTGCTCTGTGAGTTTAGGTTTAAAAGGACAAATGCTGATTTTCAGTTGTCTGAACAGAACCTCTATGAAGCATGATCAATTTTTCTTCTGCAAAGAGATCAAAACTGGAAATCAGAGTCCCAGGTTCCAATCCAGGTTCAATTTCTATTTACTAAGTAGGGTAGTGACCTTGGACAGGTGTCTTTACCTCATTGGATCTCGGGCTGATCTCCTGTAAAAGGAAGTAGCTGAAATAAAAACTATATCATTTATATTGGTGTACTCCTTAGACTATACTGCTAAATTCTCAGTAGCTAATAAGCTTAGCCAGGCAATTACCAAATTCTTTTGGACACTGGCTCACTTTACTCACAAGTACTACTGACAACCGCCCTTCTGATGTTCTACCAAATCCCTTCCCCCAAACTCTTAAGTATCAGAGTGTTAATTTTTAAATAATACTGGGCTCCCTTAATTCTCTTCCCTGGTCTCTTACAAATTAGCAGATGAAGGGACTGGAGGAGTGGTAATGTCTATGAGCAGTGGGTAATGACTAACAGAAGTTTATCCAGTTGGATAAATGTCTAGTGGATTGCTGCTGGGGTCAGTGTTAGCTCTGGTCTTAATTAACATCTTCATTAATAGTGTGGGAGAGGGAATAAACAATAGCTAATGATATTTGCAGATGGTAGTAAATTCAGAGGTGTTGCTACAACCAGTGAGAGCAGCAAGAGCTGTGGGGATATCAGCGATGTGAACAAGAAGTGATTCTAATGATGTTTGTTCTGGAAAAGGCAGAATGAAACAGTTGGGGGTGGGGTGGGGGGAATGACAGGGAAAGTGGGAAATGCTAAAAGAAGCTGCCATGTAACTTGGGTATGTGCTTGGCAAACAAGGCAGCTAATAGCCTTACAACCTCTGTCACCTGTACTGGGATGTTATCCTGAAGTACAGTGATGATCGTAACGACAATAGCAGTAATAATATCCTGTGTTGGTTGAGTGCCGACAAAATGCCATTCAGGCTTCTGAGTGATTTACATGGAAGTGATTTCTATCCCCCAAATCATGATGCAGTTCTCTCAGGTTCTTTACAGATTCTGACAGCAAACTTTGCTAGGTAGGGTTCTTGGATTTCTAGATGTGAACAGGCCTCTGAGTTCATACTCTCAGGTATATGAAGAGAAATGTGCTAAGTAAAGTGGAGAATCTGGTATTCTTTCCCCAGGTTCATGAGCAAGACTTTTTTTTTTTTTTTAATTTTTCCTATCTTCTACCTGCCTACTAACTTTTATTCTCTTAGGCTGGACTAACATGGTTCATGAGTGTAGACAGAAAAATCTTGCAAAAGTTAAGGGAGGGAGAAAGTGAGGGAAGACGTGGGGGGAGGAAGAGGGAGAAAGAAAACACCCAGATTTATTGCCTACCTTTAATAAGTCATGCAGTGGCACAAGGTATGAACTAGGTAGATTTCACAAGTTTTCTTGTTTAACCTTTGCATAGCTAATCTTCACTGTAACGCTCTCTGACAGTCTGTAGCTTTCCCTTCTCTTAAGGAAAGAAAGAAGATTGAGAGTCTGTCTGGGTGAGTGGCTAAGAACACACAGTGGACAGGCTGAGTGAAGGTTCAAACTCCACTTGGTTTACTCTGAAACTCACATCTTTCTCAATCATGAATACATATTTTCTTTTCTTCCAATTTAGCCCTGCCCAGTTAATGACAACATGCAGCCACACAGAGAGAGCCAGAAGGTAGAAATATTAAGAGAATAAATACCGAGGAGCAGAGGGATAAAGGGAAAGTAGCCAGTACACACATCTACTGCCCAATTCAATGTGATTGAATTATTTATAATTATATTTTGAAATTAGGAAAAAATAGAATTTGAAAACAATTAAGGCTTCAAGACAATGGAACCCATAATAATGTGGATTTGACCTTGAGGGATTTTGGCAGAGTATTAGTGTCTGAGACGAAAGTAAACTGAAAAGAAAAACATTTGAATTCTGTAAAAGCCTAGACTCTTCTTGGCAAATGTGAAGCCCAGGGCCAGATGGAAGCCAAAGGTCTTCAAATTCTATCAGAGGAGCTGCAGGAAGTTAGAAACATGTGGCCTCTGCATGCAACTTCCTCCGCACCCCTGACCCCTGCCATATAAAATGAGGCTCCAAATACCTATTTAGGATTCAGACTTAGAAATGAAATATTTAAATGCTTTGTACGTACTGAGAAGATACACAACATATAGTTCAAAGAATAAATATAAAGCAAACAGCAATGCCAACGCAACTCAGGTCAAGAACTGCAGCATTGCCAGAAGTCCCCTCCTCATCTCCCCAGAGGTCATCATTATCCTGATTTTTCTTATGATCATGTTCTTGCTTTTATTTTGGTTTTAGCACTTATGTAGGCCTGTTTTTGAACTTTATATAAGTAAAATCATACTGCATGTACTCTTTTATGACTTGTTTCTTTCTTTCAAACATGTGTTGTGTATAAATAAACTATAATGTATTTAATCATTCCACCTTCCCTGGGTACTTTCAGTTGGTTCTGGTTTGGAACATTCAGGAGCAATTCTGATGTGAACTTCCTAAACTTGTCACCTGCTACACATGTGCAAGAGTTTCCCCAGGGAAGGGCCAGAAAACCACCAACCACAGGCTACTTCTTGTTTTTGTGCTATTGACCTAAGACTGTTTTTTATGTTTTTAAATGATTGGGGTGGAGGTGGGAGTCATAATATGATAAATATCTCAGATGTGTTAAAAATAATATATTCAAATTTCCATGTCCATAAAGTGTTTTTGAAGCAGAGTCAGGCTCCTGTGTATTTATCAACTATGAAGATTTTGTGTAACGTGGGTGCCATTGAGTAGGTGCTTCAGAGACTCAGTGCCCCACAGATCCTAAAATCTAGATTAGCCATAGAATATCCAGTTAAGATGAAAACTTTGGGCCTCCTATTAAAAACAAAACAAAACAAAAAGAAACAAGCAACTACCAAGAGTTTCAACATGTTGACAGCAGAGCATTAAACCAAGTGTAGAACCTTTCTAATCACATGGTCCTGTGAAATGTGTTCAGGCCCTTAATGATGGCCTTGACTGAAACATCTGGTTCCTCGTGGAAAGGTTTGCTGACTCCTGCTCTAGAGCATATTCCTAGAAGGGAAATTTATAGATATCTTAGATAAAATGGATACTACATGCAAGACAACCAGCACAATACCTGATAACTTATAGTAATGAATATATATATATATGATTTAATATCTATCAGAGCCCTTTGACCTGGTATCCCCACCCACAAGAGGCTGATCTGAAGGGGCTCTTTCCCAGAAGGTCAGGTTCTCAGCTGGCTGTCAGTTACTAGAATAACTGGTGACTATACAAGTTATTAGTTTAATACCACTATAATCATACTCCCCTCTGGGCTCATGCATTCTAATACAGGATGTTTGATTAAATATGACTTTTAAGCCCAAAGAAGTAAAGAGCTAAAATCCACAGGGAGTTTTCCATGCTAAGCTGGAAGACTCTCTGAGCAGTTTCACTTTCTTAGAGAAAACTTGTTAAAACAAAACAAAACAAAATGTCCAAAGACCTCTTCAAAAGACAATATTAAAGAAAATCAATTTAGAGAATAACACCAAATTTCAAGGCTTATTATAATGCTGTAGTAACTAGGACAAGAGCTATTGCCATGAATAGAGAAATTGATCAATTAAATAGTCCAAAAATAGACCCACACCTATATGAGCAACTGACTTTCAACAAAAGTATAAAGACAATTCAGTGGGAAAAAAAAGATAATTCCTTTTGATACATGGTATTGGAACAACTGGATTTCCTTACAATAATGAATTTCAGGCACACCCCTTGGTTTAGTGGTTGGGCACAATCTACATACATCCCAAGGTCCCCAGTTCAAGGCTCAGGTCTGGAGAGAGCAACCAATATGAACAACGAAGTAAAATAAATGAAGTGCTTCTTCCTCCTTTCTCTTTCTGTCTGTCTTTCTCTGCTCATCTTCATTCCTGACTACAACTTTCCTTAAAAAAAATTTAAAAAGCTTTGAGCAATAAGATGCAGACATTCAGATAAAAAAAAAAAGATTACAAATAAAAAATCATCTCAAAGTTTAAAGTAGGCAAAGAATTTGAACAGACACTTTAACCAAAATAGAAGAATGGCCAATACGCACATAAAAAGATGCTGAACACCATTAATCCCTAGGGGATTAATATTACAATAATAATGAAACACAACATATGCCTGTTAGAATGGTGAAAAATAAAAAGACTTGACCCTATTAAGTGGGTGATGATGTGGAGGAACTTGAACTCTAGTCCAGAGCTGATGGAATTATTAAGTGGTATAAGCACTTTGGATAAGTTTAACAGTTCTTTAAAAAGTTTAGCCAAGTCATGTAAAGGGCCTGGTGAAGGATGGCAATGGACTCTTGGTGGTGAGCTTAATGAAGTACAGAGAGATGTCGATCTATAATGCCATTGAAAACATACACATTTATGAAAGCTTAATCTTTATAGCGATACATACCCAGATGTCCAGAAATTCTTTTTCTAGATATTTTCCCAAGACAATTGAGAACTAAAAGATTTGTACACAAGAATTCATAGTAGCTTTAATTGTAACAACATAAAACTGGAAGCAATCTAATATCCCATCAATAGAAGACAAATTATAATATACCATACAAAGGAATATCGTTCAGTAATAAAAATAAATGAACTGTTGATAGGTATTATGAATTAATATCAAAATATGCTCAATGAAAGAAGCCAGACAAAAATACCATGCTGTGTGATTCAATTTACATAAAATTGAAAATAGAAATAAAAAATAATAGAAAATAAAAACCAAGTTACAGTGACAGGAAGCAGATCAGTGGTTTCTGGGAAAGGGAAACAGGAAGGAGGGATTACTAAGAGGTGTAGATAAACTTTTGGAGGTGGTAGAATTATTTTCTGTCTTGATTGTGGGTGATGATTTCATGAGTGTACAAATATATAAAAATGTATCAAATTATATACTTTATGTTCAGTTTATCATATGGCAATTATACCTTAATAAATATGCTTTTAAAAACTCACAAAAATATTGAATGAGTGATATTGCACGTCATAAAGTGCAAAGAAAAAGCTGTGACAGATAAAACTGGTAAAGTGTTTATAGCCAGAATATACAAAGAATTCCTATAAATCAATAAGAAGTCAGAAGAGTACAGCAGATCTTTATAAAAGAAGATATTTATTCAAATGGTCAACACACAGATGAAAAGCAGCTCAACCTCATTAATTGAAATTAAATGAAAAATTGAAATTAAAACTATGTTGATATTACTATACTCCAGAAATTTAAAAAGACCATTTATACAAATTTGGTGAAGATGTGAAACAATTAGAACTCTCATACACTGCTACTGTGAATTAGTACAGCTACTTTGGGAATCTATTTGCATTATCTACTAAAATTATCATAGGTTACTTCACAATCCAGAAATTCTCCTCCTGGGTTTGTGCCCAAAAGAATGCATACATGTGTATTTGAGAAAACAAATAGAAGAATGCTCATATCTCCAATACTTGTATTGGTTCCGAAGTAGAGACAACCCAGTGGCTGTCATGTATGGAACAGATAGATTGTGCTGTCTGCAGACAACAGTGTTCCATTCTGTGATGTGAAAAATAAACAAACTCTGCTATTTACAGCAGCACAGAATAGTCTCACGTGAAACACCAAACAAAATAGTTCATACACAAGAGTAAATATGTATGCTTCCCTTTATAACAGTTCAAAAGTAGATAATTTAAGTTTGTATTCCTATAAATCAGGATAGTGATTATCATTGGAAAGGAAGGTGGGGATAGTAAATGGCTAAGAGCAGAAGGTGGTTTCTGTAGTCAAATGGTCTACCACTGAGCTTTACTCCTGAGAACATCGTTTCTGGAATGCAAGTAAGTTTCCATTTCTTAATAGGGATGATGGTGACATGGATACTTTATCTAGCTGGATGCAATGATGTGCACTTTTCTATATGCACATTATAGAGAAGTTTGCTCTTTTCCTTGCTAGCTCATATTTCATTTTATAACCGGAGAACTGATTTTTGTTTGTTTGTTTGTTTTAAGCAAGAGAAGAGATACAGGGATAGTCGCTTAGGTCTTGCCCTTTAGGGATCCAAAGAATTAGACTAAGGCTGCTGCAGTACCTCTTTTTAATTAGTGGCTATGTCTTGTGCAGTCTTTAGTATTGTTCTGTGGCTGTGTTGAGGGTGTCCATGCTATAGGGAATTGTGGGGTCTAGAGCAAGTCCAACAGAAAGCAGGAGAGATAAACGACTGGACAAAGTAACTGTGTTGGTGGAAGAGGAAAGCAAGGGAGACGCGTATGCATAAGCTTGATGGTTACAATCCAAGGCTTTAGAATCTTGCTGCCTAGGTTCAAATCTTGCCTCTGACACTTGGGAAAAGTGACCTTGGGTAAGTTATTTATTCTGTCTGCACCTTAGTTTTCTCATCTGTAAGACAGAGACAGCATTAAACTTGTAGTATAGGGCGAGTAAGAAGATTAAATGAGTTAAGTTGCTTAGTAAGTACTATAATGTGAAAATGAGCTAAGTCAGCTTGAAAAGGAAAACATCACTCAAAGTATTCAGGCTTGCAGATGCTGCAGAGGGGAAACAAAGATGGTTCTAGATCAGTGGCCAAAGCTCTAGAGCTCCCCTCAGAAGGTATTCCCACTGGCTACTCCCTCCTTTATAGACCCCGATTTACTCTATGCTGCTAAAAGCTTTTCACACTTCTTATCCTTCTTTTGATGAACATCTTTTTGCAAGTCTTCTCAAATTCTCAGACAACCCTCTGACTTCAAAGTGAAAGCTAGCAGGCCTCAGAATACCACCACCCAAATATATTTCTGTTGGCTATCCCGATATTCTCTTCTTCCCATTCCAGGTCTCTTTCCTCTGTGCTAGAATAATATTTTGTTCACATGATATCTCTTGGACATAGCAGATGCTCATCTGTTGTCTGAAGAGTTGCAACATCTCATTGATAGATAAATGAAACTGCTGGCGTCATTTGGTTCTGAGAAGTTCTCTAATGTTATGTGGGTAGCATCTTTCCATGCCTATCATCCAATCACTGTTCCTGAGGATAGGAGCAATCTTCTATGTCCTAGCTTGAGTACAGACCTGACACAAGGCAAGTAGGCATTCCATAAATGTTTAGGAAGGGGGAAATTCCTCAGAATGCTGTAAAACGTCCTCCTTTTCTAGAGAAGAGCCTGAGTCAACTTGAGATGGACACTTCAAATAGCACCATAACTCCCTTTAAGTACATCTCCCTTAGCATCAGGGAATTGGAGATAGCCCTCTTGGTTTTTAAACTATAATTGAAAATAAATGTTCTATGCCAGGCCCAGTGGCAATCTTGAGGACCCTGTGGTCTGGTCATTGTCATAAACCACGTTAGCTTCTATTTATCATCTATTACTACATTTGAAGACCCAAAACTGAGGCACACAGTAATCTGACTGCAAGTTTCAAGAACATGTATTGAGAAGAACCGTATTTTAGACATGCTCCTACTTATTTTGACATGTGATATGTTTTGATCCTCAAACAACTCTGAAGCAGGTATCATTTTTTTAGGCTCCTTTTGAAGGCAAGGGTGCTATGTCTAAAAATTTCAACAGGGCTTGCCCAGAATCATATAACTTTTGAGTGTCTAAGTCCGAGTTTGAATGCAAAACCCCAATGTCTCTAAGACCAAGTCTAAAATCTCTATTGCCTGACTTTCAGGATGTGCTAGAGAATGAAAATCATCTTGTTACAGTCTTCCACCCCTTGTCTTTGATTCAAACTAGTTTACCCAGCTTGATAAGTTCTTTAATTACTATAGAGTACTGAATGATGTGTCTATAGCCAAAGCTCAAACCCACATTCAATGGAGGACGGTCTCTCCAACTGATACTATATTAAAGACTGTGTGTGAGGTTCTAAAGGCAATTACAAAAGAAGAGTGATGACAATGCTTTAAAGAACATTTGTAGAGCCTCCTAAGACAGCTCCTGTGAAGGGGCCACACTGGCTGGCAGCTTACAGCTTTGCACTGTGTCCTCGATGCCTCTGCTGGTCTGCTAGGGCCTTGGGCTTTGGAATTAGAAAGACCTGGATTATGAGCATAGTGACCTTCAATTGGTTACTTAATCTCTCTGAGCCTCAGGCTTTAAAAAAGAGATGTGACATACTCAACACAGCCCAGTGCCATGTTAGACCTCAGTGTATGGTAATCATTGCCGCTTGTTATGACACTCTTTTTAACCTAAAGGTGGGGAAAATCATTATCCCCTGGGGAGACCTTGCTTAATTAAGTTGTTGCTCTTGAACTGAATTGACCAGAGCCAAGCAGATCAGCTTACTTGGAGATATTTAAAAAGTTCTAGAAGATGCTATACATCTGGACCAGAGGAAACCTCTGCTTAGAAGGTCTGAACTTCTACATTTAGTATAGAATTCCCAGGCTGCTCGACTAAGATGGTGCTTTGGTCGCACGAAAGTTCTTTAAGGCTATTTCTGTGAATGAACCTCGAGCCTGATTGTATATGGACATCGTCTGCATCTGCCAAGAAAGTAATTCTAGATCTAACATGTGCATAATGCATGAGCTTCTCAATTATTTACTGTTGACCCTGTGACGTTGTTCGTGTAGTCTCAGGTCCATCTCCATTTGAGAGCAGAATTTAGAGAGTGGGAATCTGAAGAACAAAGCTCTACCAGCAAGCACAAATGGCACAGGAGATGTAAGAGCCATGACAATGTGACAATTATGTTATCAACCACATTTTCTAGGCAAATTTCTAAGACTTCCCTACATGGATGTAGGGATAAGTCACTTTTATATAGTAGATTGTTTTTATTATACTTCATATGGCCCATTTATTAGGCTATACCTAACAATGATTCCTTAAAAAATTTTTGTAAAGCTTCCCCAAACCTCAAATTCATAAAAAATTTTTCTTTGATTGTAATATATCTTCTGATTTAACGTTTAGGAAATATGGTCTCTGTACAGTTAGTTAAGGGAGCTCTATATACTCTAGGACAGGGCTTATCTACTAAGTCACAGCACGTCATCATATCTTTATGTGGTACGGCTGATAGGAATATTAGAAAGTGTTTAACTTCGTAATAGGTCGTTCCTTTATCCACAAGAGCAGATTTGATGTTATCTCCGTTCAGTGCTCATCTTCCCCTACTTACATTCTGATAGTTTGTTTTTCATGAAAAAGAAGAGAAGCCACTGTGAGGAGGACCAGGATTTATGAGAAGTCATGTATCTGGCCTGCTAATTGTGAGCTGGAGCACCAAAGGTGGCGAGTGGCTGGCCTGAGTTATTTCAGTTCATAGAGGAGCTCGTGGTCTCAGTAGTGAGGTTGCTCAGACTGGTGCTGAGAACTGTGCTTCTCACCTGCACTGAAAAGAACACAAAGGGTTCTTGTAGAGAATCAGGAGGCCTCTTGCACACTACTGGCACTGCTACTAACTAGCTTAGTAGCTTTTAGTAGGTCATTTCACCTCTCGGAACACTGTGTTTATGTTTTCATCTATAGGAAGAGCATTTGGTCTAGATCAAGGATTGTAAACTGAAGGATATCTCAGGCAAGTCTGCAACTTGGATGAGGAAAATGGGCCAGTGGTTTGCCAAGGAGTTAAGGGGCTGTGGAGACCTCACCCCATCTAAGGGGGGCAGCACCTGCTCTGTTTCAAACTACTGGTCTTGTTGGAATACTCTGGTCCCAAACACGACTGATCTTCTACATTTTGAGAGAAGCAGGATATCTAGATTTCTAGATAAATATCTCAGTTTTTAAACATTGACAGTGAATTCCAACATAGAAACAGGAACATGCAAAACGGGAGAATGCCAGCTTTGCTTCTTAATATCTTCTAGTTTCAGCATTTGTATAGATTTGTAACTTTTCAGTAATTTCAATGATGTTAATAGAAGATTCTGTGGGAAAGTTACAAAACAAAGTTCTATCCACCTTAAGATTTTTAATGCCACAAAAAGTACACATGCCTGTAAGTAAATATTGGATTGAAATATAGGCAAACAAAAGAAATATTTTTTTTAGGGGATGGGACTGTCAGCAGATGCCGTTTTGTATCTTGTTAATTGCTCATTTAAAGTGTCTCTACTTTTATTTGTAGAACAAATTTTTTTTTAAGATAATGGTAAAATAAAAATTGAGGGCAGTTCAGGATGGTGCCAGAGGCGAAGAGAAAATGAGAGGCAGTAATATTAGGTATGCTTTTGAATGTCTATATGTGCTTGTCAAACATCCTTGGACAATAAGCTGTTAAAAGAAGGCAGTACTGGTACATCCTAAGTGACTGAAATTTCCCACTTAATACTATACCTCCTTTTTGTTTTCCTATTATTTATAAAAATGCTTCCCATGTCATAAAGAACAGTGGTATCAAAAACTTCCAAAATTTGTCAGTTTGATTTCTAAATATATTATACAAGCATCTTATTTTGTTTGTTTTTATTGGGTGGGGTGATGTGGGAAGAGTGTGTTATGTATCTTATCACCCCTCATTACATTGTTTTCTTTGGTGTCTATCAATACTGTTTTCATTCTACAAACCCTCATCGATTACTCATAAAATGAGCAGAAAACCAAAAGTTGTTATTTCCTTTATTTAAAGCCATTCAAGAAATCCCATGGAAGTTTGCTCTTTTCTAAATGAACTGAGAAAACAATAATAGCACAAAGGAATGGAAGGTTTTTGAATGACAAAGGCGGATATCCTCAAAAATTGATTCATCCTCATAAATGTACCACCAAGCCAATGGTTGCAGCCCTTTCTAAGCTGGTGGTGCATGTTTGTATAGAAGGATTATATATATTTTTTTCTGTCTCTCCTCCCTGGACTGCATCTAGGCTCTCTTAGGTATGGAATAAACACACAAAATACAGACAGTGGGCAATTTGAAATGGTATCACCATGTTCTAGATATGCCAAGAAGATCTTTGCTACTGAGAAAAATTAGCCATAGGGTGTGGATGTAGGGGGTTTGACATTCACTTTCTTCTTGAAAATGACCCACTGAGTGAAAGGGAGGATGGACCTATGCCAGGGCTGCATTGAGGATCAGTAGACTGTCTAGCACTTTCTTGCTTCCTGTTGCCTCGCTGATTTCTGGATTGCCAGATGCTTCTGTTTTTTGAAAATGGTTAAAAAAATACCTTAGTGATACTGTTGTTTCAGAAACCTTACATATGGCACAAAATATCCTACATTTTTTTTTGAGAAACACTTGCTTTTTCTTTGCTCAATTTAATTTTCATTAAAGCCAAAATTCATTCAAGTGTATTGGTTTCTTTTTAAGGGCGTTTCGATGGTTGAAATTCTAAAGTTATATACAAATGTGAGTAGGCAAAATATGAAGATTTAGATCCAGTCTTTTTTTTTTATTTTAATAAGTCTGAAAACATAACTAGGCTAAGAAAGGTTAATACTTCAAATTGGAGAATTCATAACAATCGAGATAAAAATGATTTTTCAAAGCTGGGAGACATCCTTGATTTATCACCATTGAATCAGAGAGCAGATTTTTCACACATTGAGTTATAACTAGAGGCTTTTCCCCCCCTCCCCTTTGGTAAACCACCTTAACCTGATCTTGACAAGCTCTGGTTCGTGTTCTGAATGAGTCTGAGTCTGTCTCTATTTAGCCTGTGAAATTTAACAAGACCATAGCCTGGGGTTGGTAAGGCTGTGAGCCATACCACCATCTCAGGTTTTTGATGACACCACAAACCACTTGAGATTTATTATGTTAGCAGATGTCATCAGATATATGTGTGCACAGGTGCAGCGTGCAGTGAGTGAAAAAAGGAACACTGTGCGTGCACTTTTATTTTTGTACGCATACTCTCAATGGTTAGAAAATGAGCTGGCGTGCGCGTCTGTCTTGGTAGCAGTGTAGATTTCAACTCTGTTGTAAGGGTTCCCGGGTGATCTTTTGAAGTCTTTTCCACAGATACAATTCTGTGCTAGATAAGCAACTATATCTTGTGGGAAAGACACTTTTTATAATCAATGTCTGAAAAAGAGGCACAATGGATTACAACTAAAGATTGCTATCACCAGTGGAAAATAAGTTACCAGAGGTTGTTATTTACGCGTGGTAGTCCTCTTATACAACAATATGCTAGATACATATTCTCCTCCCCTCAGTAAATGTTGTCTGGAAATGACTCTGACCTACTGACCTCCAGTGCCAAAAGTTGGTATTTTATAAATGTACTTATTTAAGCCTCTTGAAATATTTTTAAAGAATTAAAAAAATTAAAACTATTTCCAGGAGATGATATGAAATGTGAACGTTTACAAGGTTTAGACATTATTTTATTTTTTTAATTCTAAAAAATAATTATCCAACTGTTTTAAGAGATGATGTGTTTTACTTAGTATTGAGTCCTAAATATCTTACTATCTTTATTATATACATTAAATTGGCACAAATGCTGACATTATAATGACTAAGTATAATAATCTAATAAATTAGTGTGTGCTCTTTAATAATAAAAATAATAGAAATAAAAACACACTTCCTATATCTTTGAGAAATAGAGAAGTAAGATAAAATAAACACCTTTGGGGTAATGACTGAAAATTACTGGTTTAGATGGGGTAGAGGAATTACTTCAATTATGACATAAAGCATTGTAATAATGCATGCCTTTTAGAAATAATTATATAGTGATTATTCTCAAAGATAAACACACACAGATGTTGCTAGTACATTTTAAAAATTCTTGATTTGAAAAGAAAACCATACAGAAACTGCATTTCCGTTAATTAGGAAGAACCCAAAATCTAAAGTACCAGCATACTCTTGAATCTTCTAGTTAAGTTTTAAGGAATGAATTATACCTGCAACCGAAAGCAGGAAAACATTATTATTATTATTATTTATTTATTTATTTATTTATTTATTTATTTATTTATTTATTTATTTATTTACTACAATCTTTTCCGATAGATGTGTCCAAGGGTTAAAATGCCTGGATAATCTTTAGCTTAAATTTCTACAAAGATTAATGTAAAAAGATACTGGACCTTAATTATATTTTAGGCAATACTTTTAACGAGAATATTTTAATTTAAAAAGAAGCGTCTATTTTAAAACACTCTCTAATTTCTACACATTTATTTATGTCACAAAACATGAAGAAAAATCTAAGATGCTGTAGATTAGATGACCATGAACATGAGCTAATTAAAAGATTTGGAAACAACAACCTGTTTGAGGGGACTACAAATCAGTGAGTCTGATTTCTCTAAGACCTGATTGAACATTAGTCTCCTTATTTCATAAACCTGGGATATCATTTAAGTGTGATTTATGCACATATATGGCAGAAGAGGGATTGGAAGAGGCATAAGTATTTTTGTAAGCTTCATACACCAAAAGAAACAAATGACACACAAATAAAAAAGATAATCTATGAAAGGCTGAACTGGACATTTAATGGTAATTTCTATACTAAATAATGTGTTTCTGAAGAATCCTCTAACAGGTGACACTAAATCTGAACTCACAAACGTTATCACAGGAAGCACAGGAGCACAGGAAGTCCTTTCATTTCTCCTTTCCTGTTTTTTTAATCCCATTGTGTGTTTAGGATATTTCCTAAACAAAACTTGATTCTCTCTCTAATGTCACTTCTCCCTTGCAGGGAAGGATTAAAAACACTGCTATGGACTTGGAATAATAACAAGAGATGACTTTCTGAGGCACATTTACAAAAGTTTTAGAATTTGATGACACTGCCCATTTAAAATTTGGTAACATTACTTATGTAAAAACACGTCACCTCCCCCACTCTAAATAAAATTGTTTAAATTTAGCTGCATTGCATTTTCAAATTTTATATTTGATTTCTTATTGCTAAATGTGGTTTACTTAGCCATGAAACAACTATTAGGAAATTGCAGAATGGAAATAGATCTGCTTGTTAGCCACTTGAATTGACTTCCTGGATAGGTTGGATTATAGTGACACTAGCTGAGTGGTTAAAATTACCTAACTTGGAACAAGATAGCTGTCAAAAATTATTTTTTCTTGAGAAATTATAGTCGAGTGTGGAGATTCATACTATACATACATACAGTACAAACATACATGTGTATATCCCCATCTTTTGTCTCCCATCCCCAAATTACCTAAATAATGTATTTCATTAGATTTTGGGGGAGGTTATTAGGAACTGTTAAGCCTTCAGTTTAATATCCCATTTTAAAATTTGGCATTTTCTAAAGTTCCACTGAATCAATCCAAGTTTTGGTTTTTCATTTATCATCGTTGAAAATAGTTATGTATATTATTCATATACAGCCAAACATCTATATAGTTTATATATGTATATGTATGCTGGATAAAAATAATTTTTTTTGCAGTGAAATAAAAATATCTTCTTTGTTTTATAATTTGTATTGTAGTAGCTATGAACCCGAACAATATTGTTTAAGTTCTCTTGGAGTGTGAGGGTAAACATAACCGGGATTAAAATACTGACATGCTCACATTTAGTATAGAGATAACAAGAATTCATTGGGAGCGATTCCGGTCCCACTGGTAATCACATAATTGAACAGGGTTTTTACAGGATATTTGAAGCTATTGTTGTCTGTTGTGCAATTACATAATTAGGCAGGATCTCTGTAATAAAATCTTTTCTACACACATATGGGTTAGTACTAAGTAAATTTAGGGCTAGTCTTGTATTTTTACTTTTAATACTTCAATTTTCAATCAGAATTATGTAACATCTTAGCCGTTAAGCATTATTTTACCATCCAACCACAGATGTTTAAAATGAAAATTGGATTAGTTAAAAGGTACGCAAAAAAAACCAAAACAAAACCTAACTTTAAAGTATGACTCAAAACTGCTTTATTTATGAATATTTACTCGCTACCAAATCTCTTTTAGAGTGCCTACTTTCGGGGAATCCACAGATTGCTTATTTCTTTGCTGTTATTTCTTCCATCTACCCCTAAGTTACGGTCGCACTTTTTGACATCCACATAGACTGCACGTAAATAGAAGTCAGGAGAGCTTTCCTTTGCTTTAATGCTATGCAGTGAGGAACGTTTCAGAACTCCTTTACACTGCAACAAACGTGGCCTTGAGAAGGTGAAGCGAGCAACGTGGCTCGAAGTAACACCAATGCCACGATCTTCATTATTGATTTAGTGAAGACTCAAGCGCGGTTCCCGCACCCGCAAGCCCGCCGGGAAGCCCCAGAACCGCGGGAACACAAAGGCGCGCAGAGCCGGGCCACCCCGCAGACAGGAGGCGCCTCTGCGGCCGGCCCTCGCCGTGCTCCTGCCCCACCCGGGAGGCACAAAGACCAGACCCGCCACTCGCGATGGGCGCCCGCGCCGCGCCGGCCGCCACACCCACTCGGGCCCCCTCCCGCCTCCACCGCCTGGGCTCCCTGATGAATATGCATCGCGGCGCGCCCGCCCTCGGCTCCTCCTTTCGGTTTCCTTCCAGCCGCCAGGCGGAAGCGAAGAGCCGCAATTCCCGCGCTCCGGGGCTGGCCCGGGCGGGGCGGGGCGGCACGGGCCGCGAGAGAGCCGGAGAAAGAGAAAGCTGGGAAGCGACGGTGGGAGGAGCGCGGGCCGAGCGCGGAAAGGGCGCGCGGGTGGCGGCCCCGGGAAGGGGCGAGCGCGCAACCGTGCGGCCGGGCCCGCTGCTTCTGCGGGTGCGCCCGGAGCCGGTCAGGGAGGTAGCCCCCACCCCTAGAGCAGCGCTGCTAAAACAATAAAACCCAGCAAACACACACGAGCACACCCGCGCGCGCGCGCACACACACATACACGCGCGCGCGTACAGCACTGGACGGCGTTCAAGACGACCACGAGAAACAGTTTTTTGCAAGTGAGACGAAGGAAGACTGGATATCCGGACAGAAGCCGTTGGCTTTTACACTTAACTTTTTACCACCTTTACTTCTTGGGTCAGGAACTGTGGCACTGCAGAAACAATCATTTTACAAAATAAAAGACTACTCCCGGATTTTTTTTTTTTTTTTCTTCTAAACACAAAAAGCGACACCAAAACCACCCTTGAAAACAGTCCACAAATCTGTACCTGAGACATGTGAAGTCAGCGGCCCAGGGTTCTGTTACAGACTCAAGATCTTTTATTTAATGCAATACAGTGAGATGGTATGTGGCTTTGAAATGATGGGTTTTATTTGCTTGTCTTGTTCTTCTGTTGCATCCCCTTCTACTCCAGGCACAGATATTTTCCTGTTTGTGCATTGTAAAGTGACTGTTTTATCTAAATATCGTTTCTGCTTTACAGGTTGAGATATATAGTGCTGGATTTCCAGACCTAATGCAAATATGTTGTTTGTTTTTAGCTTTGGCAACTTTAGCATATGCGTCTCACTTTTATGGCCGGAACAGTGGATAACATTGTGAGTCCAAACAGTGCAAAATAGCCTTTTTCCTGCTTCAGCTACCTACTTTCCCCCACAGTTGGAAAAATTCTGTTCAAATGGTAGTTTGGTTGTACCTTGTAGTTCTTTCTTTTTGCAGCATTCTTTTCTTCACTTTGAAGTGAATGAATATGCATGACTTCGTTACATATTCTCATTTAAAGGTTTTTTTTTCAAGTGAGGGAAGTAGTATTTAGCTCTGATTGTTGTGTTGGAGTTTTAAAAATGAGTATTTTTTCCAAAGTTTACCTTTCCTCACCCTCTAGTCCTGAAGTTGCAGGATTACATTGTTAGCCCTCTTGCCACTACCTCTCCTTACAAAAAAAAAAAAAAAAAAAAAAAAAAAA